>PVJH01009274.1:0-80115 GCA_004026705.1 Nesogale talazaci | reverse complement strand
TCCTCTTTCAATATCATGTTCTATAGTTAAAGAGGACTAATTAAATAATGTAGGTTTCCTTGAGCTATTTATGCCTCTTTTCCCTCATTGTCCATATCAGAAGAAAAAACCGAATTAGTTTTTCTTCTGACATGGAATTAATATAATATGCTTCTGCTAAAACCTTCCTGGCCAAAGTCCTTTAACTAGTTTCACAATAACCTGCTGTTTTGGTCTTTAAAACCAGCTTTACTTCGGATCTTTGCTAAAGGATTATCTAGTCTCCCAGTTAACTAAAATTGGAATATTAGACACTTTCTATCTAGGACATATTTCATTATATTAGAGGGCAGTTCATTGGAATTATACAGGACAGAAACCAACAACACAGGCTGGCTTCTGAATTTTTCCATCAGAAGTAATATCCGAAAAATGTTGATGTGATTCTTACTAGGGAACTGTATGAGAACATCTGTGGAGCTTAAGAGGTGCCCTGGTGGCACTGAGGGATAAGCACTGGGGTGCTAGCCCCAAGGTCAGGGTCTCTGTAGGGGAAAGATGAAGCTATCTCTTCCCATACAGATTTACTGTCCTGGAAACTCTACGTAGGGCTGCTGAGTCGGAATTGACTTTTGATAGGCAGTGGAGTTTTGTTTGGTTGGTGGGTTGAGGAGGCAGGGGCACTATGAAGCTTTACAAAAATAAGATTTATTTCTGAGTTCTACTATATAAAAATCATTGTTGGAGAGTTGAACTTGAGTTTTGCAGTGTGCTAAGCTTTATAGGTGAAAACTGCTGCACCAAGTTAACCAGTGTTCCTAAAATGCTGGTCCTTAGACTTGTTTTCATCTATAATAAAGTTTCCATTGGACCATAGCAAAGTGAGAAACGAGGTATGCTACCCATTTTGATCCCATTTTGATTTTACAAATAGTTGTCCTTCCCTTCCTATTGCCCTTTCCCCTATTTGCCCTTTCCCAAAGGGGGTTTAAATAATTTCCCTTTGGTGAAATAAGGTTGATGGAAGATATTTATATAGTATAATGACCCACATTTGTTGAGTCCATTATGACCCAGGGAACCCAGAAGACAAAGAAGAAATGCCCACTAGGGTTTCCAAAGCTCTAACGTCACAGCAGCAGAGCTCTGCAGCTTCCCCCATGGAGTTTCTATGGGTTCAAGCAGTCACCATGTCAGTGAGTAAAGTGCTGCCTGCCCACGGATCCCCCAGGGCTCCTTCACCTCCCACAGCTACATTTCTTTAAATCACTTCCTCAAACCCAAATTATTCTACAATTTCTTTAATTACGTATTTTCTCTTATACATTTGAATTATCAAAACCATTTTTGCTCCCCCCCCCCAATTGAATCATGGTTAACATGCCCATCATATAATAATCACTGAAAAAATTTTAAATAAAACAATTCCATGATGGCTGAGCCCTGGTGGTGTAAGTGGTTGGGTGCGGGGCTGCGGCCTGGCGGACTTGGCGGTTCAAATCCAGCGGCGGCTCTCAGGAGCAGCACTGGGTAGCGCCCACGACCACCAGAGGCAGTGATGCCCCGCCCCCCCGCAAAAATTCCATGAATTATAATCATTATTAATATTTTGATCATATTTAACCAAGCTCTCATTAAATATTCTTTTAAATCAGAATTTCAAAAAAATCTTTTAAACATGGTATAACCAACACTATCATAATCTAAGTAATCCCTTGGATCAATTTTTTCAAAGATAGTTTAAAAACCAGCATCTCTCATTTCTTTTTTTTTTTGGGGGTGGGGTGGGGGAGGGAGAGGGCATCACTGCCTCTTGTGGTCATGGGTGCTACCCAGTGCTGCTCCTGAGAGCCGCCGCTGGATTTGAACCACCAAGCCCACGGGCTGCAGTCCTGCACTCAACCACTTACGCCACCAGGGCTCAGCCCCATCTCTCATTTCTTTGTACCAAATTAGACCACAGTTAAAACAAAACACAATGAAACCAAGGGCATTCCAAAAATTAAAAGATCATAACAGTTCTATCCTATTATGTATTAAGACCCTTTTTGATATGAAATTATTCAATTTCAATGCTATTCCTCATTATATGCTAGTGAGTTGACTGAGCATTATATTAACTTATTTGATGTTTTAACAAATGATTAAAAAATACAAATTAGCGATCCTAAATTAGGTTATTTCCATATTAAAGTCAATTTAATTTACCTTGAACAAATTTGACACAGTGATTGAAGAGAAACACTGGGCATATAGGTTAAAGCAGCATTGTAACACAGCAAAAGGAATGTCAACACTTCAAACCTAAAGACAAACCAAACAAAATATTCACAAATCTTTAGACCTCTAAGTTGGCTATAGTCAAGCAGTCACTGAGGGGAGACATTATATACCTCTACAACAAAATCATAATAATATAAAACTAAAAGAAGAACTGTGAGTTCTCAAATAACCAAAACCAAACCCAATGCTACTGAGTCAATTCTGACTTAGGACCAAGTAGAACTGGCCCCGCGGCTTCCAAGGCTGTACATTTGCACAGAAGCAGCCTGCCATCGCTCTCTCCCACAGGGCACGGTTGGTGGTTTTGAACAGCTGACCTTTTGGTTTGCAGTCAAACACGTTAACCACTGTGATGTCAGCGTTCCTTTCTCCAGTAAAAAGCATACAAAAACATAATGTTTCAGGTGACCTCTGAAGCCAAAATGATGTTTTTCCCTTGTGTAAAATGACACAGTAGACAAATTATCACCTACTGTTCATTAAATGCTATTTATAAGTATACTGGGAAAACATGTTTTTACATCAGTGCGATTGGATTCGAAGCCATGTCTCCACAATATACCTATTCTGGGCTGTGAGCATCTCCCTCTGAGGATGTGGGCCACTGTACACAACTCGTGACAAGCCATGCTGGGATAGCGCGCTCTCGGTCAGAGCCATGGAGCCAATGCTGGAAGGCTAAAGAGAAAACATTTGAATAAAGGAAAAATAGGCACTCCGTTGAAAATCTGATATTTAGAATACACGCACCACTAAAAATAGTTAACACAAACATCATGTATCAGGACTGTCTACCAAATTTTCTGCTGAAAGCTTTAGAAAGTAACTAAATATCAAACCACAAATGAGAAATAAAAAAGTTTAACTTCAAAAAATTGTGCCACAGCAATATACAACTTCCAAAAATAAAAATAGAAAAGGAGACTAGTTTTATCCAATTCAAGCAGAGAGAAATACCCCTAAGATTATTTTAAATCATGTCTTGCCATCAGATTCTAATTTAATTATTTTGAATTCTTATTTAACTTTGAGAACAGTAAATAATTTGTGTGGTGCTCTCTACTTTTTAAATTACTAATAAAATAATGAACTCTTTGTCTCACTAGTTAGGCCCTAACTTCAAAACTTAGGGTCAATAAATTTACTTTGATAAAATGTCACTTACTTCATGATACACGGATGGCTTGGATAAAGATGGAATTGTAAAACTCATTACTTTGCTATGGCCCTCTTTGTCAACTATTTCCTATAAAAGTGAAAAAATAACTTAAAACATTTACTATGCACAACTTTAAATTGCTAACCTAAAGACAAAAAGATCTGAGTATAAATTAATTTAAAAATTACCAAGAACATAGTAACCCATTAGTAAATATTCAAGAACACCAACATTTAAAAAGTGTAAACTTCCACTTATAAAATATCAGTAACATTTTTTTCTGATGCGAAAATACATATATAGGGTCTTAATAATTATTGCTTAAAAATAAAATAATAATTCATAAATTATCAAGAGTTCATGAGGGAGGGGAGAAAACGAAAAGCTGATAACAAGGGCTCAAGTGGAAAGGAAATGTTTTGAAAATGATGGCAATAAATGTACAAATGTATTTGACACTCTAGATGGGCTTGATAAGAGTTGTACAAGCCCCTAGTAAGATGATTTTAAAAAATCAAATCAAATAAATGCACAGATCTTAAGAAAAATATATAAATAATTTTTGCTTTTCTTCATAGAGTAAGCAATATTTTCTAAGCCAATTAACATCATTATAAAACATGCCAAGAAAAGAACCTTAAGTTTCTTCTCTGTTGCCCCTAATAAGATGATTTTTAAAAATAAAATAAATGCACAGATCTTAAAAAATAAATATAATTATTGCTTTTCTTCATAGAGTAAGCAATATTTTCTAAGCCAATTAACATCATTATAAAACATGCCAAGAAAAGAACCTTAAGTTTCTTCTCTATTAAAAAACATTAGTTACCTAAAATATCATCCTAGTTAATACATAACCACCATTAACAATGCAAAGTATATGTTAAATTAATGGTGCAAAATCAGGTGTAAATTGTCCCCTAACATTGGATCTTGCCTCTCAAAATTTTTGTGATGATCAGGAACAGTTACCATATATGCTAATGTATAAGCTAACCAGGATATCAGCCAAGGCACCTAATTTTACCACACAAACTGCATTGAAAATGTGTTGTAAAGGGCTGAGCCCCGGTGGCGTAGTGGTTGTGCGCGGGACTGCGGCCCACTGGTACGGAGGTTCAATTCCAGCAGTGGGGCTGGGCCTCCTACTCCCACCACCAGAGAGCAGTGATGCCCCCCCCCCAAAAAAAAAAAGAAAATGTGTTGTAAAACAGTATGCACATGAGTATATATGGTAACTCCTAGACAATGGATTTTAGATGACAAAGTTTTAAATTAACACTGATACTTTCAGATTTCTCTATTAAAGAGTCAAAGGTCTCATTCTCAACCTTTCATCAATCTGAAAGAGGTATATTTACATAATTATATTGTGTTAGTTACATTAATTTCATGTTAACTTGAAGATATAAAAGCCTTGAAGATATAAACTTGAAGATATAAAAAGTTAATCAGGTCACAGCCTGATGGTGCCTCCTTGTGGGCATAACCTGTTTACAAGGAGAGTCCTGGGAACTTATGCCTCTCTCTCTGGCCTCTTGTTCCTGTTTGGGGAATCACACGGAGACCTGGAGAAGAATCCACCATCATTGGATCCACAAGAAACTGCACCCCCAGCCTGTGATCTTCCTGCATTTTGTATCATTGTTTGTGGCTGCGGGAGTCTGAAGAGGGATTTATGGACTAGTATCAGACTTATGAACTTATTTGTACTGACCTGTGATGTTTTCTTGATATATAATGACTTTTTGATATAAAGTTCTTTCTTATAAGTGTCCTTGAATTTGTTTCTCTAGTCAACCCAACTTAACACATATATGTATGCCTTTATGCCCCCAATCTCAATAAATTTATTTTTAAGAGAATGTGTTATGGCTCATTTGATGCATTGATAACAAATACAAGCTTTACTAAAATAAAAAAAAGTAGTCTAACTATTGGTCTATCCATCCAGAGCAAAGAAGAGTGAAGGAGATCAAAGACCACAGAAACAATGAGTACAAAGCACTAATAGATCACACGAATTCCGCCTCAATAACCCTCAGACCAGAAGAACTAGATAGTTCCCTAGATACCACTGCTGACTCCTCTGAAAGGGATCAAATTGGAGGTCCTAGACCATGTGGAAGAAAAATGTGAAATAAAACTCAAAATGTAAAAGAAGAGACAGACAGACAGACATGGCTTCCTGGTCTAATAAAAACTGGTGGAGCTTCCAGGACCAAGGATCTAAGTCTCCCTTTCAAAAAGCTTGACACCACACTATGGTTCAACTTTCAGTCAAATGGACTTACAAGTTTGCAAGATGAACATTGGCACTCCCCACAACAGCCAGTCATGTCTGCTCACGAGTGCAGCATTTACCCGGGGAGAAAGCAGAGAAGGTAGGAAGGGGCAGGACAGAGGGCAACAGGATGAGGAGAAAGGCTAAGAGTGCAGCTACGTTGTGGAGGGTGGCAGTCATGAATCAAAATGCACGTGGCTTATTAATGGAAACCCAGTTTTCTCTGTACACTTTCAAAACACAACAGGAGGTTTTAGAAAATTGAAAGAAAAATAGTTGTAAATATGCAAGCACTTCTAATTTTGGTATATGTGCTGCCGAAGCGAGCACATATTAAAGCAATTCTAAAGAAAAACAGTTGTAAATATTTAAAACAGTCCTGTTGAAAACAACCCGGTACACTGTTGGTGCAGGGTGGAGCATGGGGTAGGAGGAGAAGTAGAGAGAAAGAAAAAACATATTTGGAGAGTGTGTATTTCTTACCCAAGCAAACGCATTTGCTCCTCACTAAAGCCCCCCTTTTAACACATGGAGTACAAACCAAGTTGTAAACCCCTAGCAGGAGAGCTTCAATGCATCCACTGCTGTGCACATTTCTGCTGGCTGAGACGGCGAGGTAGCACCAAATCAGTTCTGGGAGAAACTGCAGGGTAAAGCGAAGCAGCCGTTGCTCTCCGCTGCGGTAGAATTCAAAGAGCTGGTGACAGACAGGCTCTAGCAACTGGGAGAAAGACAAAATGTCAATCCAAGGTGTGAACTGTTCTTGATTGACGTGGGTACATGAAATGGGAAAGATCTCACTTGATTGATAATCACCGAAATATATAAATGTTCACATGCTTTTACAGCAAAGCCACTCACCGCTCAGCTAGTTAGTCAACCTTTCGAACTCCAGTGGAAGGCCAACAGTACAATCATTCTATTCAGGGAAGGCTTTTGAAATACGGTAGTAATTCTAAGTCTTGGCTCGGGGACGGCCCAGCAGTCCATTTATCATGGTTCTGTAAGCATGTGCATTGCCTCCTCTCTTCAAGTGGACGGTTGGGTGCTGCTGACGCTGATTGCCACTGCGGCAATACTGACGACAGCAACCCCATGTGTGCACAGCAGAAGTGCTCCACGGGGTTTTCAAGGCTGTCACCTTTCAGAAATTGATTGCTAGGCCTGTCTTCCAAGGTATCTCGGCTAGGTGGACCCACCACTCTCTTGTAGAAGCAGAACTTACCTCGCTTTGTGGCTCCTGGATCACTTTATATAGAGATGAAACCAAAGCATTCTTGTCTTTCAAATTTGTGGCATAATTTGGTAAAGATGTTTCTGGTAGTGTCTAAACAAATGCAAAACAAAATATTTGATTTATAGGCGATATCAATCAAAATAGGCCTGTTATTGTTGCCAGGGCTTGGGAGTGACCCCTAACAAGCATGGGGTGATGGAAATGTGGCAGACTAAACTGGATGGTGTTGATGGTTGCACGATACTGTGGAGATTCCAAAGCCCACTTAATCAGACACACAAACACATCCAGTGGGTCTCTGCTGTCATGGGTGTTAGGTGGCATCAAATCATCTATGATCCATCGTGACCCCTTGCATAACACAAGCAACCACTGCATGACCTTTATGTTATGTGAATTATATCTCAATAAAAAGTGGTAACATAAAACATATGCCTTTTATATTCTTATCTAGAGGAACATAAATTTACATCAACACTTCACTTTATAATAATTTGGAGTTAGAAATGAGAATGCAAAATGGCTAATTAAAACTGGAGAAGAATTGTTTTCATTTTTATGTCAATTTTCAGATTGGGAGTATAGGGGTGGAGGCTAGTCTGTCAATATGGAGATAACCAATGAGACCCCTGTGTGGGCATGGCTTTCTCCTGAGAATTCTGGGAAAGCTCGCAATATTTCCCTCTTGGAGATGAGACACTTATGACTCAGTCCCTTGGAGATGCTCTACTGACAAGATAACATGGCAGCATGTTGATAGATCCTGAGTCCTGGAAACTGGAGGAGCCAGAGGAGAAGCCACATGGGCTCACCCTGATGGAACCAGACCTCTGAAGCTGGTACAGCTACATGGAGACTCCAGCCAGTGCTAAGAAACTGGAGAAGCCACAGAAAGGCCCCTGGCAGTGCTGAGATGCTTCTACCACCATGGATACACAAAACTCTGCACCCAATGGCCAGTGATTGTCCTGGCACCATTGCATGTGCCTCATGAATCCGAAGAAGACTTTATAGACTGGTATCGGACATATGGGCTAATATTAGACTTGTGGGCTTGCACTGGACTGGGTTGGGATGCTTTCTCAATATTCTAATTCCTCTTGTATATAAACCTCTCCCTTATATACATGTGCATATTTATGAATTTGTTTCTCTAGTCTACCCAGACTAAAACAGATTTATATAGGCTACAAATCTCATTAGCTGTGTTGATCCGGCATCTTAAAGGCACATTATTACGTTGCTGGTGGAACAGTGAAATGACAACCACAGTGGAAAATGATATGGTGCTGGCTTAAAAACTGGAAACACAAATACCATATGATCCAGCTATCCCACTATCTAGAAATTACCTGAGAAAATAAAAGCATTGAGACAAATAGACAACCATGTCCATTGCACCATTATTCAAAATATCAAAAAAGTGTGCTGTAAATAACCCACAGACCACTCATCAATGAAAGAATGGATAAACAAACTAAGGTACATGCACAATGGAATACTATACAATGTCGAGAATAACGACGGATTTGCAAAACACTTCATAACATGAATAAACCGGGAGGTTATTGTGATGAGCGAAATAATGTAGTCACAATGAGGCAATTCTTATCTGAGACTCCTACTGTAAAAAGTCAAGAAAAGGTTATCACTCTAAAAGAAACGTTCTTTAAAGATTACCAGGAGTGGGAATGAAAAAGAGGATAAAATACTAGCTAGAGGGTAGACAAGTGTTAACTTAGATGAGGGAAAAGGGGAAAAAAGGTGAGCAAAAAATAAATGGGACAGGAGTGCAATAATTTTTTAAAAAATAAAAAATATGATGTTTTGAACCTAAAAGCTACTGTCATCCAGTCAGAATAACTTCTTAATAACATATTCTGACTATTAAGCTCAGTGAGGCTATTCTAATTTATAGAATTTGGGGGTGGGGCAGGGGGAACAGGTGGAAAGACATCTAAGAACTGAAGAAAAAGATGTCCACACTACCGATACATTATAAATTCAAGAGGAATAGTTTTGCATTCATTGTCAAGGACATTTCAAGATCTCCCTTGAAGTAAAATGCTTCCTATAATTGGATAATATCCATCCAGATATCAGGAAATACAGTCAATAGAACTATTATTTGTCTATGCGAAGAAATTTGGAAGATCTTTTGTTGGCAAATGAGTAGAAAAGAGCCATATTTGTATCCAATCCAAAGAAAGGTGTCCCAGTAGAATTAGAAATTATAGAATAACATGATTCATATCACACGTAAGCAAAATTTTGCATTAAATCACTCAACAACAGTTGCAGAGTATACTGACATGGAATTGCCAAAGGTTCAGGCCAGATTCAGAAGAGGACATGGAACAAGGACTATCATTATAAGGGATGTCAGATGGACCTCGATTCAACGCAGAGAACACCACAAAGATGCTTACTTGTGTGTATCGACTACACAAAGTATTCGGCTGTGTGATTCATAACAACCTATTGATTCACCTTGGGGTGACTGGGAATTTCAGAGCACTTCATTGTGGTCATGCAGCGATTGTGCACGGATCAAGAGACAATTGTGGGGGAGGGAGAAAAAAAAGACAACTGTGTGAAGAGAACATTTAAAATGAAGAAAGGCGTGCATCAGAGTTGTATCTTGTCTCTGGACTTAATTGAACGTGTGTGCTGAGCAAATATTCAGAGAAGTTGAATTATACGAAGAAGAATGTAACATCAGAATTGGGGGAGGGCTGACAAAAGCCTGCTATAAGAATATGACACAATCTTGCTTGATCAGGTGAGAAGGACTTGAAGCACCTGCTGATGACGATCAAGGATTGCAGCCTTCAGTATGAATTACAACTCAATGTAAAGAAAACCCAAATCCTGACAACTGGACCAAATATGTGCCAATATAATAGACTGAAGTTGTCAAGAACTTTGTCTTGCTTTTATCCACAATCAATGCTCATGGACGTGGCGGTCAAGAGATCACACAATGTGTTGCACTGAGTCAACCCAAGAACTCTTCAAAGTGCTGAATAGCAAGGACCTTACATTAAGGAGTAAGATGTGCCTGATCCAAGCTATAAAAGGCTGTTTTTTTTTTCAAGACCAAGCATAAGTTTTTGAAGCAGAGATATACTTCAAGAGAGTGAAGAGGGTCCTCCTACATATTTGAGGAAGATGATGGTCTAGGGGTATGACATTTAATTTTATAAGGATTGGGTGGAGGGACCTTATTGACTAGTTTAGTTCCAAACTGATTCCTTTCATTGATCTTAACTTTGGTGTTCTGTTTCATGTTTGATGAATAGTCCTTTGGAAAAATGCTTACACTCATGAATGTTAATTAAATACTCTTTCTTTTTGAACAATTTTACTGGCATATGAATCATATATCATACAATTAAATAGTTCAATCATATCAAGAAGAGTTGTACAATCATCACCATAATCAACTATAGAACATTTTCTCCTTTTTTAATACTAATTGTTATTAGCTTCCCATCTTCCCCCAACCTCTCCTGCCATATCCCCAAGAAACCATTAATCCAGTTACTGTCTCTATATATTTACTTATTTGGGGTTTCACATATAGAAAAAAAATTTTAACCATGGAATTTTCAATCTCCTCACATGCATGTGAAAACTTAACAGTGAACAGGAAGACTGAAGAAGGATTGCAGTGAGCCTTGTTTTTTGACTCATCACTAGCTGCTAACACCAAGTCTTCTAAAGAGACACCATCAACAGAGTGAGGTGTGAAGAAGACTCCAGTAGAAAATCAGATGGATTAGGGTAGTAAGTAGGGAAATTTGAAATAAATGATCCATTATAATAACTGATAAAGCTACTCATACTTCTGAGTATACCCCTTCTTTCTTTGACAGCATCTGTCTCCCAAGTCCTTATTTCTTCACACACAAATTACTTCCCTTCAAAAAAAATGATTCATGAAAGAGGGAGGGGGATGGAGGGGGTAAGGTACTGATATCAAGTGCTCAAACAGAAAGAAAATGTTTTGAAAATAATGAAGGCAACAGGTGCACAAATTGTTTTTGTACACAAATTGTGTTTGACACAATGGATGGATATATAGATTGTGATAAGAGCCCCTAATAAAATGATTTTTTTAAGAAAAGAAAAGCAGATTGACATCATACCTGAAATATTCCTAACAGCCATTTCAAAAACATCTACTATCACATGATTTTATTAGGTTATGGTCAAAAGCCAAACAACAATAAACAAAAAACAAAAACCCATTGAGTTGATTCCAAGTCATAGCTCTCTAATAAGACCCAGCACAACAACCCATACATAGGGTTTCCATGGCTTACATTAACCCCCCTCCCCCAGGAGATACACATTTGTTATACATATACATTTTTACAGAAGCAGCTGGTGGATTTGTACCAGTGACTTTGCAGTTAGTAGTTAAGCACTTTTATCATTGTGCTATTGGGGCTCCTTGGGTTAAGGTTAGTGAATGTATCTATTTGTACATATGTATACAAAAGTGAAACTGCTTAATAACTTTTCACAATAATAATTTCATAAGAACTCATTTTCTATTGTAAGTTCTATAAGAGCAAGAATTATCTCTCCATCTACAACACTTAGCACAAGGTCTCAAACTTAAATTTTGTTCAGGGAACCTGTTATAAAGGACAGAATAAAAAATTAAAACTGTCACACTGTTTACATGTCAGTAGATTCTTTAAAACTGGGTCACATTTTCACTGTGGGGCATATATGCATACCTTTTTTTTTTTTTTTAAGTTTAATGCTACTTTTGTTTCCCAGTGAACTATGTGAGAGTCATCCACCCATCTCAAGAAAAGGAGGAGGAGATGGCTTTTCTGTAACTGCTTGCATGAAGAAGAGATTATGGCATTCTTCAATATTTCAAAAGCGTGTAACCGAAGATCTTGAGGCAATATTCCACTTCTGTCATTTGATCAAAAGTAACCTAATACTGGGGAAATTCTATAAAAGGAAGTAATAGTGCCATAAACGAAACAGATTTCTAATCCCCTGAATGGAAATGAAAGCCAAATTGATATATCACAGTGTATATATCTGCAGATGGATGATTACCTCTAAAATTTTTAAATAAGTGAATAGGAATATAAACCTTGAGAATTATTAGTGAATAAAAAGATTATCACCATATTGTAAGAACATGAACACAAATAAAACTGTAGCATCAGTAAAAGCCCGAGTTTAGAATTTCAGTTTATGTCTCAGCCAGCTCTTGTGAAGGAAAATATTTCCTGGGAAACGACCAAAAGCAAAAGGACACCTCTCAGCTGAAAAGACTTGCTCTGGGAAATAAAGACCCTGAATTCAGATGGCTGCTGCCAAATGAGAGGAAAGACCTCTTCAAAAGTAGTGCAGATAACGAACACATTTCATTTGCAATTCTGTCATTACACCATTTTATGAATGTGGGGAACATTATTTTTCTCTATAGAAGAGGAAAACCTATGAGGGCTAAGTTTCTGAACCCTGAGAAACTTCCATTCTAAAAGGGCCAATGAATTTCCATAGTGTTGGAGCCAACAGTTACATTAACTTGCCGTTGCACTAGTTCCAAGGTGCCAGTTAAACTTGCCTGGGTTTCAGAAGGCAGAAGGAGCTGGAGACAAAAGAGTGATAATCATGGGAAATTATGTTGGGGAGTCGGTCTTGGCAAAATGTGAAGAAAAAGACAGATGCTCCATACTCAAGAATCACTCAGCAGATGGTTTTTAAAAAAATGCAAGGGGGTGATGTGAGTTGGGTGGGAGATAATGAAGGAAGATGGACAGATGGATGGAGAACCAAGAAACAAAACAATCCAGTCCAACAACGTTACACGTAAGTCTGGATTTTGAGTCATGTCTTGCAAACTAGTGACTACCAGAAATTCAAAAAAGTAGGAGTCTAAAGATCTGCTAGGAAAAAATTAAAAAGCCATACCCAGTATTAAAAAAAAAAAAAGCAAACCAAAATCTTGTTGGAAAGATAATATTTCACAAATAAATCTTTGAAAACATAGAGATCAAATTATTCATGAAATCTCAAAACAAGGAAGTCCTATTCTAATCACTTTGTTGGTATACACAGAGAATAGGAATAAAGACCCATATCACTAGGGGAGATACTGTGCAGTTTTTCCAGAGGTCAAAAAAAAAGTTCTCAGTGCAAAATGTGTTGCATCTGAGCACATGAAAGATATTAGGGTGAGACCCGGAGTTCAGACATGGCCTGAATGACATGGATGGCCATAAAGCTAAAAGAATCTTTGAATCATGTAATTTAACTTTTTTGGAAAAGGATATTAAGATGCAGAAATACTGTACGATTTGTCTGATGTCATAAATCAACAGAGTGTGTGTGGGGTAGGGGAGCATATTAGATCAAAGAGTTTTTGGCTTCCAGCCCAGTGTCCTTTGTACCACTTAATCCATGTAATTTTGGCCTTACAAGCACCAGGGTTATTCAACTAAACAACCAAGCTTCCCTAAAACTATGTCTATAACCCTGAACCCCTTTTAAAAAGTATTTATGGTGCAATTTAACACCACAAATCATTTCAAAACACAAATTAGTCTAATTTAGAAACTACTTAATATATTCAGTCCCATGAAATTTTCAACTTCTACAATCTCAATAGACTGCTAATTTTACTTCATAACTTTAATCTCTTTATCAAGCACAGCTAAAATAAACACACACTACTTGGTTCAAAGTAACATTAGATATCATTTTCAGGAGTGCCTATCAAGTTTAAGTGTAAGAAAATACTCCCCATTCCAGAAAAAAAAAAAAAGAAAAGAAATGTCACCTGTTAGCTCTATGACCAGTCTTAGTGAGATTTATTTTTTCAACTCGTTAGCTTGGTAGGTGCTTCTGACAAGTACGTTTACGGTCCCTCTGAATTCTGCAATACTGTTTAACCAGCCGTGTGTGATATGTCGGATTGCTCTGCGTCAGCACCAGCTCAGTGACAATGAGGTGGATGTTGAGTTTGGGCTACACACAGACCTAAATCCTCGCTATGGGAAATGGACTTATAATTGGGTGGGTTTAATTAGGAGACGAAGCCAAAAGAAATGTCTTTTCTTTTCCTGTTGGGATGAAGCACTCATGATTTCACTTCCCTCCTTCCTTCCTCTTGATGGAAAAAGCTTACTCACCCTTCAATTAAATAATAAAACCTTAAAATATATACATTACTACCCAAGTAATGTATGTTACATTGATAAAAGCGTATACTTAACACATATTTTCCTCTTTATCTTATCCTGATTTTCTTTTGTTTTGAAATCCTGCTCCAGGTGCTTGGTGTACTCACTGCTACTGTGGTATTGTGTCTGTGCTGGTGAGCAAGGCCAGGGAAGATATGTATGTATGTATGCATTTGGGGACACATTCATAGATATAAACACATCATATACATCAAACACATACACATACATAGATATGAACTCATCCCACATTTAGCACACTCAAGTTATAAGGTCATGCATATAACAGCTCGTAAAGATTAATGTGTGAGGCCTTGATGATGTGCTCGCTCCAGCATTCCTCTGGGAACTCCTGGGAGGCCGAGTGGGCCTCCCTCTGAGCTTGAGTGGGGGGCACGGGAGGACCTGCTGGTATGGTCTCTGCACCCATCTTATCATGGACTAGTCCCTGCGCAGTGTCTACCCCAATAAAAGGATCTTTCCTGTCCAAAAAAAAAAAAAAAAGATTAATGTGTGAACAGAGTAATGTGTGAAGGATGGCACTGTTTGTAGGAAATAGTACAGCAGGTGGTCTCTTGGTATGAAAATGCAGTATACATATATGTAAAACCCAGGAGTTCACACTGACTCTTCCCATTCAAGTCCAGTTCCTCGGCACTGGTTTCTTGACATTCCTCCTTCTCTATAATTCTTTTTTTTTTTTCACTTCTTTTCTCTCATTTCATCCAGTTCATTCCAACTCATAGGCCCTCTAGAGGATGGAGTAGAAAGAACTTCCCCCTTGTATTTCTAAGACTCTGTGGGAGACGGTGGCCACACCTTTCTCTAGGACACATCTTTCTTTCAATTTTCCTAAGGCCACCACCCTTTAATACAATTCCTCATGTCATGGTGCCCCCAACCATAAAATTATTTTCGTTGCTACTTCATAACTGTAATTTAGCTGGTGTCGTGAACCATAATGTAAATATCTAATAGGCAGGGTGTATTTTCATTGCTACAAACTGAACACAATTAAAGCCTCGTGGTGAATCACAAAACAATATATAGATGTATATTGTGAAATATGTATGTGTCTTCTGATGGTCATAAGCATCCCCTGTGAAAGGGTCATTCGACCCACAGGTTGAGAACCCCTGCTCTAGAGGAAAATGACTGGTGGGTTAGCAGTGCAGTGTGTAGCCCACTTCACCACCAGGGGTCCTTCTCAGACAGGGGGAATCTCACTCCCATTATCGTCTACATATATGTGTGGTGAAGTGAAATTTCTTAACAGGGCTTCTGGCAGTTAGATAAATTCATGTCAGCTTGATGTATGAAAAAGTCAGGGTGGTGTCCAACCTGTCAATCTGGCCATACCCTGATGGTGCCTCCTTGTGGGCATGATCTTCGCACAAAAAGGTCTCTGGGAACTACTCTCTTGGCCTTTCCCTTTCTGTTTGTTCCCACCCCAAGAGCTGCCAGAGCCCAACCATGTTTCCGCCAACCTCGAATCCACATACCTTCGCACCCTCCAGCCTGCGATCTTCCTGCATTCTGCATCAGTGCAGGCGGCTGGGTGAGCCTGAAGAGGGACTTGGGGATGAGTATCGGACTTCTGGACTTGAGTTGAACTGGGCTGGAGTGTTTTCTTGCTATATCGTTACTTCTTGAAACAAGGTGCTTTCTTATACATGTATGAGTGTTGCCAGCCTACCACACTGCTCTTCTATCCACGTCCCTAAGGAGCGCTGGCAATGGAAAGGTTACATGTTGGGTGGTGGGCTGCTAACGCAAGCCCAGCAGGGTCAAACCACCAGTCATTCCGCTGGAAAAAGGCTTTCCACTGCAGCAAAGAAACTCACCCGAGCAGTCCTACCATGTCCTATCGGGGTTGTTAAAAGTTGGCATTGACTCAGTGGTAGTCCGTTTTTATCCATGTCTCTAACTCCCACTAAATAATTGGGTGGGACCTTGCAAACGGGGCACTTGAAACACCAATAGACGGAATTGATCAGCTTTAGTTGCCATATGTCAGAGGGCAGCCATCTCAGAAACAGGAACGAGGGAACCCTGGGACCATCAAGAAAGAACCATCAGGGGAGCAGAAGTTGAGACCAGAGGCACTAGAGGCCACTGCAAGGAGACCATGGGACAGAGAAAAGGAGCCAGGCTAGTGACCTAGTGGACCACAAAACAGTGAGGTTGAGTGGACGGTTGGTTTGCTGGCATGCAGAGGCTGAAGCCAAGAGACCATGTGGTGAGAGGCTGAGGACCAAAGAGATGGACTTGCTGCCAGCTGAAGGCGGGTACTGATGTGAACCAACCTGTACTGTTACCTGATCCTGATCAGTGGTGACCTGTCACTTCCCTAATCAGACCTCTTAATGTGGAAGCATACGTATGTTACTTAAATCTTAATATGATGTTAGGTATACAAAATCTCTCCTAGGAAATGCATTCTCCTGAGAGTCTCAAAGAGTTTACTTGCTTTCCCTTTCTCCCTTTCACTGCTATATTACAAAGACATGTTTAAAATCTCCAGATAATGACACGTCACTCTTCAATTACCATCAAAGATTCAGTATTGAAACATTGCTTCCAATTTGGGGAGATGTGAGACTAGACATGATGAACAATGAAAAGACAATAGGAAAATATTAGCCCAAATTTCTATAATTAGACCTCTCTAGAGCTGGCTGTCCCAATGGCTCTAGAACAGGCGTCCTCACACCGCATCCCACAGGCCACATGAGGCCCGCCAAGGACATTTATCCAGCTGCTGGGTGTTTTTGCCGCCACTGCCTGTCCTGCTTAGCAACCAACTCATCTGGGCCTGCAGTGAATTTGTCCATAGTTGTTTTTTGTTTTTTTAACAATAGTCCGACCTTCCAACAGTCTGAGAGATAGTGAACTGGCCCCCTGTTTAAAAAGTTTGAGGACCCTGCTCTAGAGGATGTGTATAATCTTTGAAACTTCATTTTCTTCTCTCATGCCTTCCCTGGGAGTGTTAAACTCTTAGTATAGTCTCCTCTTGTATCTTGGACCTTATTTTCACACATACCTGTATAAAACTTAATTATCAGGAATCACAGGAATAAAAGATTTGGGCTGCAACTATCCCTTAGATTTTGTATAGTCTGATCTGTTCAGAATCTTCTGAGACAACCTGACTGACTATAATAAGACTGCAATAGGACATTAAAATAGTATAAATATGGCAGTCCTAAGCCATTGCCCCCTGGAGACCTACAAAGCAAGAGATCCAAACGAAAGTCTAATGATGTCAATTCCATAACCTGCGGATTGCAGTCACCTGCTACTTCTCATACTAGGGGGTTTCCATAGGACTATATTGATTCCTTAAATGTGCTATGGGGTGAATTTGAGATATACACTATAACTGGGTGGATTGAATGGTATATGAACTATGGTTCAGGAGTCCTGCTGGTGTAGTGGTTATGCATTGGGCTGCTAACCACAAGGTTAGTGATTTGAAACCGCCTCCTATTCCTGGGGAGAAAGACGAGGCTTTCTACTCCTGTAAAGAGTTGCAGACCAAAAAATAAATGAAATTAAAAAAAAAGAATTATGATTCAATAAAACTTCTTTTTTAAGTCAAGCCCAAGCTTCCTTGTACTATGTATACTCTACAGTATTAGAATGGAAAATCTTACCTTAAATTCTGACAACCATTCCTCCACAACTCCTTTTTCTGAAGTTAACATCTTTCCACATCTGTTCTAACTTTCCACCTGAAAATTAACATTAAAAAGTTAAAATTTATCTTTTGATAGCTGGGTACCACCAGCTTTCTTCACCACCTTTGCTTGTGCACACATTTGTCTTCAGTGATCATGTGGGAAGGTGAGCATCATGGAATTCCAATTTAATAGAACAAAATGTTCTTGCACTGAGGAAGTACTTGAGTGGAGGGCCAATGCCCATCAGCTGTCCTACTAATCAGCCTATAATTATATGCTCATTGATCTATTTCCCCATAGTCACATATAAATATATTTACCTATGTACATGCCTGTATTTAAACCTCTATAAATGCCCTATACCCCCCCCCCCCCAGTTCTCTCCTCTATTTCCTTTTACTTCCCTCTTGTCCCACCGTCATGCTCAGCCTCCCTTTGGGTTTCAGTATTTTCTCTCTGCTACATTACTCTTGATCAATCCCTATTGGTACACATGTTGCCATATTCATTTCCAAATATTTTCTACTGGAGCCCTTGGTGGAAGTTCCTCTTTCCCCCTCCCTTTTTTTTAATGAATCGTTTTATTGGGGACTCATACACTTCCCCTCACAATCCATACGTACATACAGGCCACGTTTGAATACTTGTTGCCATCATCACTCTCAAAATAGCCTCCCTCCACTTAGGCCCGCAGTTCCAGCTCCCCGTATTTCCCTTCCCCCCTTCACCCTCCCAGATGAACCCTTAATAATTTACAAATTGTTATTGCTTTTTCAAATTGTATAATGTCCAATGTGTCCCTTCACTCACTTCTCTGTTGCCCATGCCCCACAGAGGGGGTTATATGTAGATCCCTGAAATTGATTTTCCCTTTCTACTCCACCATCCCTCCATGCTCCCAGTATCATCACTCCCATCACTGGTCCTGAGGGAACAACTATCCTAAATTACCCATGTTTCCGACTCCAATGTACATCCCCTGTTCTAGCCAGACTTGTCAAGTAGAACTGGGAGCATGATAGTGGGTGGGAGGAAGCATTTGAGAACTAGAGGAAAGTTGCATATTTCATCGTTTCTACACCATACTTTAATTGTTTCATCTGTAAGAAGATTGATGGACTTTGGCTCCACAATCTGTACTCCCCCCCCCACCTCCATTCATAATGATATAATTTTAGTTCTTTGATGCCTGACACCAGATCCCTTCAACACCTCACTGTCACACAGGCTGGTGTGCTTCTTCCATGTGGTCTTTTTTGCTTCTGAGCTAGATGGCCGCTTGTTTACTCAAGCCTTTAAGGCCCCAAACTCTATATCTTTTGGTAGTCGGGCACCATCAGCTTTATCACATTTGCTTATGCACACATTTGTCGTCAGCGATCATATCATGAAAGTGAGTATGCAATGTTATGATTTTTAGTCCTTGAAGCCTGATAACTGATTCCCTTTGGCACCTCATGGTCCCACAAGTTGGTGTGCTTCATCCATGTGGGCTTTGTTGCTTCTAAGCTAGATGGCTGCTCGCTCACCTTCAAGTCTTTAAGACCCAGGACACTACTTGATACAAATAATGTATTGAATGTTATAAGAACTGTAAGAGCCCCCAAACAATTATTTTTAAAAAGTTAAAATTTAGAACATGTTTTCTTCCTTTTTGAGCATGTTTTTATTGATTCAGGCAATCATATAAAGCTACTTCCCATTTGCGCAATTAAAGCAATTTCAAACACAAATTACACAGGTGGGTTTATTTTAAAGCCATTGTGCATAAATGAGCCTTTAAATGCAAGAATTTTTTTTAAATGCAAAAATTATAACAAAAGTACACATATAAAAACATGATGAAATTGGCTCTACGATTTTCATTCAGCTTTCAGGAACACTAGCTGCAAAACTTCTGGACATTTCCCCCATTATTTTCAATTAAGTCATTGTTAAAAGATGGTGCCAGTTTAAGAAAATTATAGAATATATTTCAAAACCATGAATATAGAAAAAGACATTCACTCAAAATTGACTTTGTGTGAGGCAGTAAGGTGATTCAATTTACTTATGTTTATGTTTGTTTTGTGACAGTAGGCAAGCTACCGAGGCAAGCTACCGAGACAAGCTACTTCATTCTTCAAAAACTTAATATTCATTTTTTTAAAGTGACAATATTCAAGACAATGACCATATTCAACACCAGGTACTCAGAAGACTGAGTTACTTTAGTAAAAATAAGAAAACATGCAAGCTAAAGGAAATACATGATAGTATTATCTTAAACTTACCTCTGCCTCAATTTCCTAGCCTCCTAATTCAGGTGCAAATCCTATATTAGGCTTCTTAATTATCGTCAACATTGCAATGTAATAAAAAAGAGGCAGAATTGCCAAAACCAGAATCTTGATTCTACTTTTACTTGCAGCATCCCCTTGGACAAGTTTCTTGACTCACTTTCTCCTCTGAAATAGGAAGAGCCTGTCCTAGCGGCTACTGGGAGGACTGAGTAAAAATTAAAGCACTGATTACAGGATGTGATAGTAGAGTGTATTACTATGCCACACTGTAATTAAACTCTGCAACACCGCTGTTTAGTTGTATACCTATCTATGGGACCTATAAAGGTATACCTTAATGAATGCCAGAGGCTCTTTTCACAGAATGCATTCTGATGTATCATGAAAACAGTCAACAAAAAACTAGATGTGTATATTTATAGAAATATACTCGTTTTATAGGGGGGGGGGTCAAAAATCCAAAGAAAATGGAATTTGTCATGAAATTTTTGAGGCCTGTACATAGATATGTTCACTAATTCACTCATGATGGGTTACATGAGGTTTGCATCTTATACTTTAGAGTAATAAACATTCCATTTACTTTTATTCTAAATTTGATTCTTGGATCAAATCAGACTCTCAAAATATCATGTTTTTAACCAGATTTTTATTTTATAGAACTGTCCATTCGGATGAACTTGGCTTTGACTTTTATGTGCAAAATGGTACTGAAAGCTCTGTTAGATCACCTGTTAATGCCTTTGAAATTTAACAGAAGGAAGTTCACTTGCTCAGTGTTTATTCAGCGCCAGAAAAAAACTCTTCAGAGCAACGGACGTGCTTTTGTCTTGTGGGTACAGGGAACCTCATAACTGGTCCTCTGTTCTGTTTCTAATAGCAGTGTGCAAGTTTCTGCCCTAATTCTGTATACAAAAGAACAGGTCTAAATTAACTTTACTCCTTTCTCTATTTTCCATGCTTATACTTTCTTTCTTCCATCCTGTTTTATTGTACATGGGTGTGAAGCAAAGTAAAAGTAACATACACTTTCTTTTTTATTTATCCACTATCTAGGTTAAATAAATTAGGGTGGTAAATTACACACACACAAGAAAGAAAAAACCGTGCTAGATGTAGTTATAATGAAGTGGGGAAGGTTTTTCTTTTAAAATTCAAAACAACTGCCTATTAAAGATTACTGTTAAAAGATTAAAAGGAATCAATAAAACATTATATCTATGAAAAAATAAAACTTCCTATATATCGACAAACTGATCTCATTACAAAGATATGCAAAGGATCAAGAATGACAAGGATAGAAAAACTGGCCAATAAGATAGAATTGAGAAGCCAAACACAAATCCACACATACATGGTTATCTGATTGCTGACAAAAGTGACACCAACATGTGATGAGGAAAGGGTGGCCTTTTTAATAAGTGGAACTAAATCAACTGCATAGTTATTTAGAAAATAAAAACCAAGAACTATGAAGGACTTCATAATTCATGCCATATGCAAAAGTCTTCTTGATCTAGGTGCTGGTTATAAATGTGTGTGCACTTTGTGAAAATATACCAACTTGGACCCTTATAAAGTACACTTTAAAAAATATGTATATTCTATATTAATAGCACCACATAACCCAGGTCTCTTATTTTACATCACCAGAGATCAAATAGGAGTCTTCCGTTGTGGAGGTGAGTTCACATGAATATTCCTATGCAAGCTCAGAGTAAAACTATCATGCGCCACACAAAGGTCTGGGGAGTTCAAAAGTGACTTCGTGGTGACTTCATGGAACGTCTTTCCATGAAAACCTTCACAGCCTCGCTACCGCTATCTACCTTACACCCACCAGAGTTAAATTCATTATATCCATGTTTATTTATCCTTGCCTATGCCAGCCACCACAAAAACTACAGACTCCAAGTTTCATTCACCTCCTTCACATTCATCTTCGTGACTCTTTGTCCATCCTATATTTTGCCCCACACCTAGATAGCTCTCTGGTGCTGTTAAAACAGAAGTACTACGAGGAGGTGGCTTTAACTGATGGAAATGTCTTCACTCACTATTTAGGAAGCTAAATCTGAATTCAGGTGCCCAGTTCAAGGCGAGAGATTTTTCTGTCAACTCTACAGTAAAGGTCTTATTTCCTTTCAACCTCTGTGGACCAGATGCACCCTGGGAGATGGCCACATGTCTTAGCATCGGTTTTCCCCTGGGTCTAGGAGATTCTCAGCTGAGGGACCCTGGGCCCAAAAGATGCATTCCACTTCCAGCTCTTCTTTTTTATTGGAACTGTGGTCCCTCTTTCACTCACTGCTTACGTCTTTCTTCTTTGACTTTTTGTAAGATAAAACATGATTCAAGTCCCACCTCAGAGAAACTTCCCTTACATCATCACATCAGAGCAATGCACTTTAATACCCTGACAACTGATGGGCTGGTCACATTATGGGGTGATCACATCATTACCTAACTGCCAAACCATTAAGAATCATAGCACAGTAAGGTTCACACATATCGGGGGGGGGGGGCATAATTTAATTCAAGGCACCAACTCACCTGACTCAGGAAGAAGAAAACCCTCCCACTCTGCCCATTGACAGTGCGGTACCAGCAACATCCTCTACATGACAGTTTTCTGAATGTGGCTTCCTTCTTGTTCTAACCCAAATTCTGGTTATTCTCTGAACATACTGCTTCTCCTACAGTCTTCTCAAAGAGTGACTGCTGTTTCTTACTAAACCCCAGGAGAATCACTGGGGCTAGAGGTAGAGTGTGTGTTCTCTTCCTCCTTATCATCTGTGTTAGTCCAGGTAGACTAGAGAAACAAATTCATAAACACACATATGGATATAAGGGAAAGGTTTATATACAAGAGGAATGGTACATTGAGAAAGCATCCTAACCTAGTCCAGTCCAAGGTCATAAGCCCGATATTAGCCCATATGTCCAATACCAATCTATAAAGTCTCCTTCCGACTCACGAAGCACATGCAACGACACCAGGACAATCACAGACCAGTGGGTGCAGAATCTTGTGTATCTAGCAGCAGTAAAAGCATCCTGGCGATGGCAGGGGTCTCCCCTTGTTTCCTCATTTCCAGGGCTCAGGTTCCATCAGCAGTATCCATTGGCGGAAAAAGCATCTCAGCACTGGCAGGGGTCTCTCTGTGGCTTTTCCATCAGGGTAAGACCGTGTGGCTTCTCCTCTGCCTTCCATCAGGGTAAGACCATGTGGCTTCTCCTCTGCCTCCTCCAGTTCCTAGGACTCAGTGTCTATGCTGCCATCTTGTGTTGTCAGTCCAGCGTCTTCAAGGAACTGAGTCTATAATGTCTTACTTCCAGTGGGAAATATCACAAGATTTCCCAGAATTCTCAAAGAAAACCATGTCCATACAGAGGTCTCGTTGGCTATCTCCAGATTGACAGGCAAGACTTCACCCCCCTACACTCCCAATCATGAAATTGACACGTGAGTACGTGACTGCCACATCATCTATCCAGATTATTCTCCCTCTCTTCTCTCTAGTCATCAGGTCAAACATGCTTTGAATTTCCTATCCCTATGATCTCTCAAGGAAACCCTGATGGTGTGTTGGTGTGTCAGACAGGGTTCTCTTAGAGAAATAAAAAGCAGGACACTAGTAATTCTTTTTATATACTTATATATTGAGAAAGGTATATAAGATAATAAAGAAAAAGTTAACTATAAAGCAATACAGATTGCTTGGTGCAACTCACTTGCGTGAGACAACTAGAAGACTGGCAGTCCTTCAAGCCTTGAGGGCTGCTGAGCAGTCCTCTGTAGAGCAATCCAGGCTATCTGGTTACAGGCAGCCAATGGCAGAGCAGGTCGCCAACAGTCAGCCAGATGGCAGAGTCCAACAGTCCCCAGCTCAAGAGATGTATATCCCAGGAGCGTAGTGAAGCAGGGCTTGAAGGATTCTCAACTCACAGCAACACAGTCCACGATTAGGTGTCCCAAGGGTAGTGTTGCTTGGAGGTCGAGGCACAGGACGAACAAGGCAGCTCTCTGGTCCGAAGATCGGGAAGCAAGAGAGAGGGCGGGACTCGCTGAGCCCTTCCTATCTGCCCTTCAATTCATCCCGCGTGCTCATTGGCCGTGCCGTCACAGCAGACCCACCAATCTTCTGTGTCCATGTTGGCATAACACACCTGCCCATCACAGTTGGCTACATGTGAAGCTGGAATCCAAAAGATCAGCAGTTGGAAACTGCCCTTATAGTCCCGGAAACCCACCCGGGCAGTTTCGCCCATCCTGTAGGGTCCCTATGAGTGAGCATCAGTGACAGTGAGTTTGTTCTTTGTTTGGGGCAGGGGGTGGGGGGGGTGTTTAGTCATCTTTCAATCAACCCTACCCCCTCCGTCTCTCACTGCCATCGGGTAATTCCTGACCCTCTAGACCAGGGAAGAACTATCCTTGTGGGTTTCAGACACTGTAATCCCTTTTTCTTTTAAATCATTTCATTGGGGACTCATACAACTCTTATCACAATCCATATGTCCATCCAATGTATGTCAAGCACATGTGTACATTTGTTGCCATCATCATTCTCAAAACATTTGCTTTCGACTTGAGCCCTTGGTATCAGCTCCTCATTTTCCCCCCTCCCTCTCTGCTTCCCCCTTCCCCATGAACCCTTGATAATTATAAATTATTATTTGGTCATGTGTTACACTTTCTGAATTCTCCTTTCACCCACTTTTCTATTGTCTGTTCCCCAGGGAGGGACTTATATGTAGATCCCTGAAATCGGTTCCCCCTTTCTACCCCACCTCCCCTCCATCCTCCCGGTATCACCACTCTCACCACTGGACCTGAGGGGTCATCTGTCCTGGGTTCCCTGTGTTTGCTAATCTGTACCACTGTGCATCCTCCCGTCTAGCCCGATTGTAAGGTAGCATTGGGATCGTGACCTGGAGTGAGGGAGGGGCACCGTAACTCTTGAAGGGAGTAGAAAGCCTCATCTTTCTCCGGCGTGGAGGTTAGCATCCCACCATGCTATCGTGAACTTTCCTTTCCAGATGAACTTAGCCCTCGCTGTCACTCATTCAAACCATTCCTACTTTATTTATTGATTTTTTCCTCAAACCATGACTTCTTAATTCCTAGAACTCTCCTCCATTGTCTTCCCCCGTACTTCAGAAATTCAATCCTATGATCATAACCTTGAACATTTTTAACCCACCAACATCAAGCCAATTCTGAATCATCGCAAGCGGGACCCATGAAATCTATTTCTGAGACTAAATTGTTATGGTAGCAGATAGTGTCATCTTTCCCTGTGTTGCAGTGGGGTTAATATTCATTAATTGCTCCTTTTCTTTGCATACTGGTCCCTTTTTCCTCTTTGTAGTCCTAAACCATTTTATTATACACCTGACCTTGAGGATCACACATAACAAAAAGACATGCTGCTGTTCTTCTCATCTGAAGAGTATTGCTTTTGATTCTAGTCATCAGCTGAATTATTGCCTCATCATTTTGAATTAGTGTAGGCTGACACTGTCTCGGGGGCAGAGAGTTTCTCCAAATCACTGATGTTTGAGTGGAGATTTAAATGAGGAAGTTAGGCTGAGCCCTGGTGGCGCAGTGGTTGTGTGCGGGACTGCGGCCCACAGGGTTAGCGGTTCAAAACCAGCAGCAGCTCTCCGGAGGCAGGGCAGTAATGAGAAAAAAATAAAATAAAATAAATGAGGACGTTAGATGGATCACAAGAAGGAGAGGACGAGAAGGTGCAGTGTAGGGTGTTCCAGGCCGAGTAACCCCTACAGGAAAAGCCCCTGGAGAACCAATCATCAGGCTGCTCTAGAAAAAGAAAAGACGTCCCTGTAGCTGGGATTCAGAGTAAGAGAAGAACCCAAATTTTCAGATCAAGGCTCCTGCTTCTCCCTAGAGAGGCAGACATGTGGAAAGCCACATCAAATCCATAGTCACCTACAGGCAATGTGAGGGTGGGAGGGATGGGAGGAGGAATGTTATGACTACAAGCATGCTGATGGGGGTGGGGTGGGGGCTGTCTGTCACTGCATCACAGATGTGTAATGTACCCACGAGGCTGAGTGCTGTAAGAGCAGAAACCAAGTCCAATTTTGCTCACACCTTAATCTAATGCCTGGCATACAGGCACACAGGAGATACTCAAGACAGGCTTGTTGAATTAATGGATGGCCCCTATTTGCACAGAACTGTAATCTCCTTTTGTAAAAAAGCACATCTATCTTCAGTTATACACATATATAGCTCCTGCTAATGCCGTGAAGCTGACACAAATGGGTGAAGCAAGTTCAACAGGTTTCCAAAATAGCTCAGAATTCTTGACTTCAACCTGTACCAACAAATGGATAGCTCAGTTCCAAAGCACATCACCCAAGGGTTTTCTCTAATTCTTCACAAAGAAGTGACAGGTGTTAAGGAGGTGGAAAGGGAATTAAGAAAACAATGAAAGGGAAAGTCAATAATCGCAGATGAAAATTAATTGAGCTGGGCTCTAAATGGCTCTGAGTTGTATCTCGTCACATTTGCCATTCTGTCACTGTGTAGCATATTGATCCTGATATTGATTTCATAAACAAGTCACTCTGTTTCAAATATGGAAGCGATTTCTGAAACAGACTTTAAGTATCATTTTACTACCTCATCAAGACAGAAAACGAAAAAACCCAAACTCACTGGCACTGAGTCTAGTACAAGTATAGCAACCCAATAAGAGAGCAGAGTTTCCCTGCTCGGCCTTTCCAAGGCCCCCAAGAGATACTCGCCGGGGGGATACCTGAGCTCAGGTAAGGAAAGCTGGCGTCTTCATGCTTCCTTCAACACAGGAGGCAAGTATGCTAAGAACGAAAACAAGAGTGAAATTCAGGCTATCTTCAAATCAGGATGACTTGGAATCTTCAGTCAGGATAATCCCTCTGTTGTGTGTGTGCCACAGTCCCCAGGCCAAATTATTCAAGGATGAAGAAGGCAACTCCTATCTCCTATAGCTAATGTATGCATAGAACATCTAAGTATTTTTCCCATGCATCGTGACAGCCTGTTCTCCTAGAACATCGGGATTTAGATGTGTGATTTTAATGTTTTATTATTTTAAAATAATCATAGATTTACAGAAAGTTACAAAAGCAGTACTGAGGGAGTCTGATGATTGGGTCATAGAATTAAACTCATAGCCAAATTATTCTCTGGTCTATCTTCCAGGTTGTAGCATTTCACATTCTCACCTACAACATATGAGGTGATTCAGAGAGGTCATGGGAATTTTTCATTAACTTTTTTGTTTCATTACCTTTTATCCCCCCACCCCCACCTGCCGCCAACTTCTTGGCAACCCCTTCTTATTATAAGAGATTCAATTGCTCTTCATCTTTGTAACATTTTGGAAACGTCACTAGTTTCAGTGCTCTGATAAATAAGGAGCTGTATCTCACTGTCTTCGTTTGCACTCTCCCTAATGGTGAGTTAAGGGCGTCCTGATGGTGCTGTGAGTTGTGAGCTGGGCTGCTTACTGTAGTATATCAGCAGTTCAAAACCACCAGCTACTCCATGGGAGAAAGATGAGGCTTTGTGCTGCCAAAAAGATTGACAGTCTCGGAAACTCACTGAAGCGCTTTTACTCTCTCTTATAAGGTCATTACAAGAAAGAATTGACTTGATGGCAGCAAACAACTAGTTTGGAGTCCTAGTGGCATTGTGAGTTCTACGTCGAGTTCGTAAGGACAGGTCAGCATTCAAACCGACCAGCTAACTCTGTGAGTTTAGGTTTTCATGACACTAAACACATAGATGTCTAAGATCACACACTAGAGCTTCACTTATACGTCAATACAGGATAGCAGCCATTATCCACCCAAGAGGGTAGACCTGAAATTAAAACTTTACTTACATGAATAGGGTGAGTTATTTTATCAGATATAGAAAATTTCATAAATCCTCTGCCATAGCATAATCAGAAAGCGCTTCCCAACAGTGGAACTGAGGTCATCTGAAAGGTTATACCACTATAGTTTAAAGGAAATATATAAGCTATTTGAATGTTTGCATAACATTTCACTAAGGAACAACAGGGCATATTATTTCCATTACGTCTTACTCCTTGCACTAAACTGAGGTGGCAAAGAAACTAAAGCATACAAGAGATACACTTCTATAGCTCTTTAGTACTGATTCAAAAATGTCAATAAAAATTCAGAACATGTTGTACTCAGTTTTCTTTAAACATATACTCAGACGTTTTGTCTTTATGAGTCAAAAATCTTCACTACAATGCAGGAATATGTCGAGTTGTGTTTATAGTTTCATAGAACATTAAACCATGCTATAAAAATATAAGATCTGGGAAATTTAGAGGACAGTCATGTCATCATAATTTATCAAGACAAGGCCAGTTCAAAACACCTGTCCTTGTTAGCTGCTGTGGAGTCACACCTCAACTTGTGGCAACCTCATGCACATGGGCACCAGACTGGGTTTTCATTAGTTGTTTGCCAGAAGTAGATCACCCCCCTCTTCTTCCTAGTCTGGCTTAATCTGGAAGCTCACTGACTTATGTTCATCATCACAGGATCACCCAGACCACTGAGGACAAATGCATAGTAGCTGCAGGCAAGTTGCCCTGGCAGAGAACTTAACTAGGTGAACATTCTAGCTATGAACTATCACTGTCTCCTCAACATTGACAAAATTATTTTAGGTGAAAAAGTTTCAAACAGTTTTATTGATATATAATTCAATCAAGAAGAGTTGCACCCTCATCACCATGATTTTAGAACATTTTCTTCTGCCCTGTACTCATTGTTATCAATTCTTCATTTTTCCCCAATCTCTCTGCCCATACCCCCAAAAAACCATTGATTCAGTGACTGTCCTTATAGATTACATACCTTGGATTTCATATACAGAAAAACATGGACCCCCCAAACCCTCAGTGCTTTGTGCCTGCATGAGGGGCCAGACCATGCACTCTTCCCACACTGTGTCTCTAGTGCTGTCCTCTGAAGAGTCACGGTTTAGTGTGGGATGTTGGACATTGTGTCCTGTGATGGAGCTGGCCCTAGGGTACTCCCTGGGCGCTGCCTGCTCTGAGAAAGAACATCAGCCTTGGGGCTTGATGGACCAGAATGTTCTCTCCTCCCTCTCATCCCTTTGCATTTCTTTCGTGTGCTCTAATCTGACATGCCTCTCTCCCCAAGCTGTTGCCCCAGTGCTGCCCTCTGAAGTGCATTCTTCTGAGCGGGTGGGGTGTGTGTCCACACAGTTGGGATTGGGTCTGGCCCCACAGCCCTCTCTATTGGTTCCCTGGTACATGCCGGTATGTTGTATTCATGTTTTGGTGCACTGGGTTGAAGCCTGATCTCTCTCTCCCACTCCAATGGAGATATAAACAATACTTCTTCCCCATGGGTGAATTAGTGCCATGCTCCCCCCTGACACATGGCTCTTCCCCCCCCCCTTCCTTTCCCCCTCCTATTTAGTTGGCTGCTGCACATGGAAGAAGCACACCAGCCTGTGTGATTGTGAGGTGTTGATGGGATCAGGTATCAGGCATCTAAGACCCAGAACAAAACCATACCCACGGTGAACGGGGGGGGGGGGGGTGTGGGGTGTGGGATGGAGTGGAGATCCAATGCCCATCTGTGGACAATTGGACATCCCCCCACAGAGGGGTTACAGGGAAGAGATGAGCCAGTCAGGGTGCAGTATACCACCGATGAGACATACAACTTTCCTCTAGTTCTTTGGTGCTTCCTTCACCTCACTATCATGACCTCAATTCTACCTTATAAATTGGATTAGGCTAGCTCACATACTCTGCTACAGATAAGAGCCCAAAACACAGGGAATCCAGAATAGGTAAACTCCTCAGTGCCAACAAGGAGAGTAGAGATACCAGAAGGATTAGGAGAGTGTGTGGGGAGAAAGGGGGAAACTGATCACAAGGATCAACCTAGAACCCCCTCCCAGGAGGACAAATAATGGAAAAGTGGGTGAAGGGCAATGGAGGAGGATGTAAAAAATGGAAAAAATAATCTATAACTTATCTAGGGCTTGTGAGGGAGGGTGGTGAGGGAGGGAAGGGGAAGAAATGGGGAGCGGGTATCAGGGGTTCAACTGGGAAGAGAGTGCTTTGAAAATAATGAGAGAGGCATATGTACAAATGTGCTTGACACAGTGGAGGAATGTACGGGTTGTGATGAGAAATAAGAGCTCCCAATAAAAGTATTTTTTAAAAACTGTAAAGAATGAAAGAAGATAATGAGTTCAGAAAATAAATATAAGGTGTTATAAAAAAGTAAAAGTACATTAAGAGTAAAGTATATAACCATTAAAAAGAGACCTGAGAAGCTGATGAATTAGCTGAGAGAGAGAGAAGAAATGGAATTCCAGAAAGTGGAGGGTAAATTCTTAAAGAAATAGAAGATGAAAAGTTAAGGTGTGTTTTCCAGCAGAAAGAAGCTTTTGTTTGTCCTTACCACATTTTACAATAAAAATGTTCCTTCCTTTTAGCCCTGTGTTGCAAGATGAGTAATGTTATGACTAAAGGCATCACTAAAGACTAGTTATGGCAAGCAGCAAAATGACCACAAAATAGAAACAGATTTTTAAAATCATTTCTCTCTCCTAGCATCCAGCAAGAGGCTCTCCACAGTTTCCAACCCACCCCCACATTTCATACCTAATCTGTAACCGATTAACATTTCTGGTAAAGTCTTGATTCTCTAACTCTACAGGCTTAATGAACCTAATTATATATTTCAAGTAATATTCAAAGCATATGCTTTTTTTAAGGGATGAAATGCAAATATATAGTCTTTATTGGAGGTAGGGAAGGACTTTGGGGAAGGGAAGAGACAGCAGAAAAAGAAACAGACAGACAGACAGCATCTTGAGCTCCTGGGCAGTCCCGAGACCTGAGAGTTAGGCCAGGGAAGCCGTTCAAAGAGTATTCTTACATTAAAATTTTTTTTAAAATATTCTTCTCAAAGACCAAGGGAATAGATAATGTAGTAGTCCTACTTTTTTATTCCAAAGTAGGATAGCTCCATTATATTTGAAAGTGATTCTATGTAATATTTCAAAAGCAGAATCAGTCTACATACAAAATTAATTTTTAAAAATTCTCAGCATAAAATAAAGCTTTTCTAAGCCTATTTTCTTTGCCAATCCTCACATTATCTTCTTATCTTAACCTTAATAATATTCACAAAGTTCATCAAAAAGCTTGCTAGAAAGCATACCGTAAAGATGTTGTAATCAGAGACATATAATTTATCGTGATTATTTTATTGTTATTCAGCCAAGGAAACACACCAGGCGAAAAATATTTTATACTTTTCATTTAAAGATTCTAACAACTTAGTTAATTTTACTAAGATTTCACTGCAGCCCTCTCTCAAGAAGTATTACAAGTGTATATACAAAACACTAGTTTAATGTCCATTTTCTATGTATGTCATCATAAAAATCAAATGTCCATAAATCTGTAGATCAACCAGGTGTCCATACATGAGTTACAGTAAGTTAGGAAGTTTGAAACTGCTGTCCTATATCACAGTGCTATTGCAGCGATTAAATTAAGTGTTGCCCAAGGTGTACACCATGATTCTTAGATGAATTTCTGTAAAAATGGAAAACAAGGAAATATTTAAAATAAAATTAATCCTAGGAGTTTGACTGCTTAGAAGTAGACCATTCACCTGGAAAGTTCTAGGAAGGATGAGGCATTGATGCTGATTGCTGCACTATCTGCCCTGAATTGAATAAGGCTCCTTCACAAAGAGAGAACACAAAGATCATGATTGGTGCCAGTAAGAGAGCCTTTGGAAAAGTCTTTCCCCAAACCCTAACTTAGCCTACTTTCCCCTAAAAGATCAAGCAAATATCTGGTGATCCAGGGAGAAATAATCAGGGAAATGCTGAGTGTGGGTGGGGGAAGGTTTTTTGTGCTTTGTTTTTTTGTCTAAAGCAACTTTCCCTTACCACAAAGGCAAATAAAATCATGTTGGGATGTCAGTGTGCCATAGCCACCTTCCCAGGGTGTTGCTGTTGGAAAAACTAGTATAATCAGAAGGCTCAATGGAAATCTTCCTCCTTATTTCCCAGTTCCATTTTTTTTTTTCTATTTTCCACCCCCGCCCCCCGCCGCCGCCGCCCCCCAAGCTTCTGGGACTTCAGAAGAATATTTGTCCAGGGAAAGATGTCTGGTTTCGACTCACCTAACAAAAGTTATAGAGAACTTTTGTCAACATCCATTTTGATATTTGGACTGGCCATGGCTTCCTTTGGCCCACCAGATGCAGGGGATACAAGGCTGCGCAGCTTCTGAAACTGGGTCTTTAGAATCCTGCAGCTTCCACTCTCGTGATTTACAATCCTTTTCTTGGAAACCAGCTGCCATACTGCAAACCCAAACCACCATGGGAGGCTGCTTGGAAAAGAACTGAGCTCCCAGCTGAACTGCCAGCAGAGCATCAACACCAATTGCCAGCCATGTGGGTAAGACTGGGGGCATTCCAGGCAAGTCAAACCTCCAAATGGCTGGCAGAGGACCTGCCCAGCTTAATCCAGTCAGCCTCATACTAGTGACAGCTTATAATAAATAGGTGTTGCTGTTCGAAGCCCCCAACTTTAGAAAAGTTTGTTAGGTAGCAACAGAGGCATAACACTGTTTTCAACAGACATTTAGGGTACATTGTTCACAGTCCTGTGCTAACGCCTATTAGAAAACGAAAAATGGCAGTGGCTCTCCAGGAGCAAGGCTGGATAGCTCCCACGATCACCAGAGGGCAGTGATGCCCCTACCCACCACCACCACCTCCCCCCCGCCCCCGCAAAGAAAACAAAAAATGGATCAAGTCAAGACACAGTTCCTTCCTTCAAGGAATTGTTTTTTTCCCTCTATACACTTGTCAAACCAATAATAAATTAGCCATGACCTCTGAATTGTCTAAGACATGTTATCTACATTCTATTGATGTATACCTTCCCACATGATCCCCATTGTTAATAATGACTAATAATCACCCTTTCAGAGACTAAATCAATGGAACCAACATACTGCAATAACTACCACGGTATTGCATAAAAGTTGCTTTCACACATTAAGCATAAACAAGCTTATTCCGTATCTATCCTGATGCCTGCTCAGACTTTTCCTGGAATGACATGACTTTATCTAAATTTTCTGTTAGATTCATTGCCATTGAATCAATACCAACTCATAGCAACCTTATAAGATAAGGCAGAACTGCCCACCCCCCCCCACCCCCCATGAACTTCTGAGACAGTACTCTTTCAAACCGCTGATCTTGCAGCTAGCAGCCCAACATGTCACCACTACACCAGCAGGGCTCTTACATTTTCAAAAATGAAACCTTATCATGATTTTCTGCTTTACAAAAGTGTAAGAGTTTTTCAAACATTCAATTTAAACAATAGACATTTTAAGCAATCAAACAATGATAAAAATAATTAGTAACTCTTTTATTGAAGAACTTCAATAAAAAGTAGGTTACTGAAGTAAAATGTAGCTATGATAGATTTGTTTATCTCCTCCAAATTAAGTGATAAACTGGAAGTCCCTGCTCATCCTATATCCATATATCGAAAATAAATTTTTCAAAAAAGTTTTTAAAAGATGTTCTTACATTGTTATACATTTTTATAATACATCACCTTTAATATTCCTGCAAGGGATGTATGTAAAGGCCCTAAGACTCTTACTCCAAAAATTCATACTGTCTCAAAACAAAGAATGAAAACAGAATGCCTAAATAACATTAAAAATCTTTCCAATGGTATGATCTTTACTAATTTGATGTCATTATTCTACGTAACATGCCTTTATATTATTAATTTGAATATTGAACTTATAAATCCTTTCCTTCTAACAAAAAGGTAGAGAGGTAAGGGAGCAAGACAATGAAAATGGTAAATGTATAACGTACCACTATGAAATCAATTGTAAAGCAGAATGCTTAAATCTATGTTGACCCAGTAAGGCATATGCTTTGTTAATCTAAAGAAGCCCTCATCACCGTGGCATGGTTCCTGTCCATGTCACCACTCTGGCAGCTCTTACCTAAAAGAAATTTAATTTATCAACATATTGCACATTATTTTAGTCAGGGTAGTTTGAATGCTAGCTCAAAAACACAGGCATATTTGCAAAGAATCTCTACCTCACCCCACCCATTTTTTCCTTAAAAAAAAAAAACCTACATTTTATTGTGAAAGTTTGCATAGCCCCATGTATAAATTGCTAGTCCCACGTATAAACTGTTCTACAGCCCTGGTTGCAATCCCCGGAGTCAGCACTCTCCCTGGTTCCTCCCTGGGTTTTCCATTTCCGTTCATCTGGCCTCGCAGCTCCTCCCTGTTTTCTCTTCTCTGACTTGAAGAAACTGTTGATCTAAGGAGCTCATTCCTCGTGGGTGCTATTGTTACAAAGATTCTTGCAAATCACCAAGAAAATTGGATGAAAACTTAAGCAACTGTAGATGAGCTCTCTCTCCTAAACACTCTCCTTTGCCTGGCTCAGTACATCCGTTCCAGTGTTTCTTTGCTGAGTGGTTTGCTAATATACTCATCAAGTCAGTGGCCCTGTTATGGTCATTCTAGTCCTGTCATGACCTTTCTGCTCCAGGCACATACGTCTCTCTGCACCAAACCTGTATTTTTCAATTTCCCAACTCTAAATTCTCTAAATACACCTTGCTTGTGCCAGTGCCTGGTTTTAGAACTAACTACAGCTCCAACATGAAGGCTGGCAGTCCTTGGGCCAAAAGTTGAAACCAAAGGTGTAAAAATATGCAGACAAGAGATAACTCAAAAAGAGCTTTACACAGACTGAAACTAGCAACTTATTTCTATTTCATCTATATCTGGTACCCCAGGAGAAATCTAGACACAATTCTTTAATTCATGAAGGAGTTCTGAGTTAGGTGCTGGGGCTACTAACTGTGAGGTTGGGTTGCTCCGAGGGGGGGTGGGGGAAGAGAGAGAGAGAGAGAGAGGGTCTACTATAAAGATGCAGTCTAAGAGATTCTACATAGGGTTGCTATGCATTCTAACTGGCAAAATGGCAGTGATAAAAGCTTCCTAAGTTTCTTCACAAATCATGTCTCCCACTAGGCAAAGGGTCAGCTAACCCCCAAGAAAACTTTTCATGCAAACTGCTTCCAAATGAGGTCACTCCTAGCTTGTACTTACCGGGAATCAATTTTTAAAATCTAAGTTACATTCAGCCTAGTTAAATTGGCTCACACTTTACACAAATATTTGCTCGGTGGATGAATATGTAAGCAAGCCTAGGAATCCTTGCTAGTTTTGGACCCTGAACTTCATTTTGAGCTTTTAATGTAACAATTATTCTCCAGGGCGCTGACCTCACAGAGCGCAATCAAAGTCATCCTGAAGATACGAAATGTTGTCCTTAAAAGGGGGGGAAGGGGGAATTCAGAGCTAGAGATACATTATAAAGCCATCCATGCACAAGGAATTATGTAGTAATATTGTTTATAAGTACAAAAAGAATATGTGACTTTTCCCAAAGTGGATAGATAAGTACAGGGGTCTCAGAGGTAGTAAATAGTGGTTCAAATCTATTCATAGAATGTTTCATGTGGGGGAAGGAATCATAGGCTAAGCTGGAGAAAGTTCCAGCCAGACCAATTTAAATGAAATTTTCTAAAAGAAATACAATAGAAAAACTATCAAAGAGGGCAAAGAATAAAATGTCTAAAGTAGCAAAAATGTTTAAGAATTAAAACAAAAAGTTGTAAGACTATCCAGGAAGATGGTACAGAAAATAATAGAGGTTCAGTGAAATGAAACCACTGAAAACCAAGGTTTAAATAGAATCTAATGGGGAGAAAAATGCAAGCACAAAGACACTCTAGATTGTACACACAGGCTTTTAAAAGTTCATGCGAAAATTCCATTATTTTTCAATTCCACAAGCTTTTTGAAGCCCCCTCATATATTTACATGCATGAAGTTGAGAAGTTAATGATACTTTTATTGTTCTAAATGACAATGATACCCTCACTGGTGAAATGTTCAGGTTTGACTTTCCCCTCATCAAATTGAAGCATAGGCGGTGTTTGATTTCTACCTCCATTGTCTCACACTGTGTGCTCAAAGTATATTGCAACATGCAAATTATTATGCATTACCAGTATTGCATAAGGAAAATGTTCTTTTATCCTTTAAGAACTTATTCATGTGGCTCTTTGAAGGTATCAAACATACCTTATGTCATTAGTTTTCACTAGAGAAAATGGACTTGAAATTAATGTGCTTTTTAAGTTTCTTCTAAAGGGTCTGATAACCTAGTTTAAGCATTGGTTGATGTAGAAGTCATATTTACAAGGTTCTATAAGTGTGGTACTAAATAATAGTTGGTTTTATAAGACTATGAAAAAATTGATTTTTTTTGCACTTACACTCACTGCAGTGAAGCTAATTTTGACTCATAGTGACCCTATGAAGTGTTTCTGGGCCTGTCAATCTTTACAGGAATTGATGGTCTTATCCCCTTTCAGAGTGGCTGGTGGGTGGGAATGTGGGATCAGTCAAATGCCTACACCACAGTGACAGCACAGTTTCTTGTACCAGGACATTCAATAAAAGAATGCTCTCTAGTCAAGAAACTTGCATTTGCTTGCTAGCGATTTCTCATATATTTAAGTTCAAAATTGAAATTGAAAAATAATAGAAATTTCCCAGGAACATTTCAGGGTATACCCATATGTAATTGACTTCCAGCTATTCAATTTGATAATCAAATACTAAAACATTCATTTTTTTAAAAGTTTGCTCTTCATTTTAAAAAGGTCCACAACATTAACTATTTTGGGGGAGGGCATCACTGCCCTCTGGTGGTGGGAGTAGGAGGCCCAGCCTTTGCTCCTGTGGAGCTGGAATTGAACCTCTATTCCAGTGGGCTGCAGTCCCGCGCACAACCACTATGCCACCGGGGCTCACCCCAACATTAACTATTTTAAAAAGCACAAAAACAACCAAGAATACTAAGTATACATAATTATTAAGTTTGAAATTGTGTAATTAATTTCAGGCAAAGTTCTATCAGCTTTCCCCACTATCCAAAATTACAGTGCACCAATGACCGCTTTCATAAACCAAAATGGTGTAAACTTAAGAATCCATTACCAGTCACTTATGTGGAGAACATTTTTGAACATTCCCAGACCCTCAAAATAATCTGCCAGGTCAGACTAACTAATCATAAGATCTGAACATGCAGTAAAAGGTTATCAGGTGAAAGCAAGGCGGGATTGAAGCACTTGCTGAGGGGAATCAGAGAATGGATTATAATTCAAGGTAAAAAAGACCCAAATTCACACAACCGAATCAATAGGTTGCATCATAATAAACAGAGAAAAGACTGAAGTTGCCAAGGATTTTGTCCAGCTTGGATCGCATTAATGGTCATGGAAGCAGCAGCCGATTGACCAGTTGGAGGTGGAGGAGCACTAGAACTGATCGTGATGATGCATAGCCCACTGTGCTTTTTTGTTTGTTTATATCGTTTTATTGGGGATTTGTACAGCTCTGATTACAATCCATGCATCCACCCATTATGCTACACACATTGGTACATTTACTGTCATCATCATTTTCAAAACATTTTCTTTCTTCTTGAGCCCTTGGTATCACCTCATTTTTCCCCTCCCTCTCCTACCCACCCTTCCTCATGAATCCTTGATAATTTAGAAATTATTATTTTTTCATATCTTACACTGACTGATGTCTCCCTTCTCCCACTTTTCTGTCGTCTATCCCCCTGGGAGGGAGTTATTGTAGATCATTGCTCTCCAACCTTCCTCTTACCCTCCTTGCATCTCTACTTTCATTACTGCTCCTGAGGGCTGTGTCTCTCCTGGATTCCCTGTGTTTCTAACTCTTATCTGTACCAATATACATGCTTTGGTGTAGCTGGATTTGTAAGGTAGGATTGGGGTCTTATAATGGCGGGGAGGAAGCATGAAAGAACTAAAGGGTAGTTGTATGTTGGTCAGTGCTATACAGCACCCTGACTGGCTCATCTCCTCCCTGTGACCCTTCTGTAAGGAGATGTCCAATTGTTTACAGATGGGCTTTGGGTTGCCACTCCACATGCCCCTCTCATTCACATGTGCTTCTTCCAGGTGGATTTTGTTGCTTCTAAGCTAAATGGCTGCTTGTTCATCTTCAATCATTTAAGATCTCAGACACCTTATCTTTTACTTTTTCAGCCCTTTCCTGTTTTTTGCTCCCCTCCCTTTTTTCCAACTCATGGTTAATGAGCCATTTGGGTAGCTAGTTAACACCATAGCTTTTGATAGCCAAGCACCATCAGCTTTCTTCACCATATTTGCTTGTGCACCCATTTTGTCTTCAATGATTGTGTCAGGAAGGTGAGCATTATGGAGTGCCAGGCTATTAGAACAAAATGTTCTTGTATCGAGAGAGTACTTGAGTAGAGGGCCAATGTCCATCTGCTACCTGAATACTTAACATATAAATATATGTACACAGATCTATTTCCCTATCGTTATATGTAAATATATTTACATATGTATGCACATGCCTAGATTTAGACCTCTATAAATGTTCTTTGCCTCCTAATTCTTTCCTCTATTTCCTGTTACTTTCCTCTTGTCCCACTATCATGCTTGGCCTTCACTCAGGCTTCAATAATTTCTCTCAGCTACACTGCCCTTGATCAAGCCTCACCAGACATCCTACGCCCTCCTCACCATCGATTTTAGATCACTTGTTGTCCCCTTGTCCCTAGACTTGTTAACACCCATTTCCTTTCCCCCATGGCCTCCTCTCCTGTGCCCCCCATTGTTTTGTCTCCAAATTGTTTATCCCACCTATCTTATCTAGATAGACATGCAGAGACAATAATAGGCACAAAAACAAGACAAAGTAAAACCAAAAAACAAAATTAAAAAAACCAACCACACACATACACAAACAAAGCCTATAAATTTCAGGTCTGGTTGTTGACCTTTAGGAGTGTTTTCTGGTCCAGTCTGATGGGGTGCCACACCCTGGCACCACAGTCTATTTTTGGTATTCCCCAGGAACTTCATTGCATTGCTCCCCTTGCTACTCTGTTGCACGCACTTAGCGTTTTGTCTCAGTGTGGTGGGATCACGGCAGGCACAATTTCCACACTGTGCCTCCAGTGTTGTACCTCATAGCGCTATGGGCCAGTGAGGGACATTATGTCTTGTGGTGGGGCCAGCCCTATGGTCCTCTCTGTGCTCTGAACAGGAATATCGACTCAAATCTTCTGAGGCACCTAGTTTTACCACAAAAGAGGCATTAAAATGTGCTGGAAAACTCAGCTTGAAGACTGGGCCTCCCACTCCCACCAGAGGGCAGTGATGCCAAAAAAAAAAAAAGAAAAGAAAAGAAAACACAGCTTGTACTCGAGTATACACAGTAATTTTTAAAGAAGGTGACTGAGAATAAAAATCATATCGTTGAGTCTAAAAGGTGAACTGAACAGGAATGGGAATAGTAATACCAGAAGGGTAGGGATCTGATCGTGATGATCTGCACATAACCACACATACACCCCTTGCAGGAGGACGAACAACAGAAACTATGGGGGAAGAGAGACAATAGTCGATGCAAGATATGAAAATAATGACAATTTATAATTTATCAAGGTGTCACGGGTGGAGTGGGAGGGGGAAAAGGGAAGCTGATACCAAGAACTCAATAGAAAGTAAATGTCTAGAAAATAATAATGGCAACATATGTACAAATATGCTTGATAAAATGGATGCATGGGTTGTTATAAGAGCTGTCAGAGCCCCCAGTAAAATGATCTTTTAATGGAAAAAAATGAACTGAACAAAGAAGGATGAGGAGATACGGCTCTGTATAGAACAAAAGATTTGAGTGCTTATAGAAACCGGAGATAGAAACTAATTATAGGAACAATTGTACAATTCTGCTTTATGTGATTGAACTATGGGGTAATATACTATATGTATTAACTCTCAATGAATAATATATATAATAAAAAAGAAAGAGGGAGAGGATGCAACACAACCAGCAAAAATAAAGTTAATACCATACTGGGCTGCATTATCAGAAGTACTTATGACAAGGAAGTTGAAGGAGTGACAGCTACAAGAGAACATGAGATTTGAAGTATACTGCAGAAGAGGGAGTGGGGGAGGGCTAGAAAGACAGGAGGAGCCAGAGCTCTCTTCCCACCAATTAGATCAATGTGCCCCAGCAGATGAGGCAACTGGCTCAGAGAGCTGAAGTGACTGACTTGCCTGTTCAATAGTGCTGAGGTGTAGGAAATAATAGTCGCCCTAGCTCCCACACATCACAGGTCTGAGAAAATAAAATATAAAAACCCTCTAAATTATAGAATGATGAAGTTAAGGTCCCATCACTAGAACTGGTATAGGGAATTATTTGCTTTTCTTTTCAAAATGCTTGAAGATCCGATCCACTGGCCTTGAGCTGATTCCGACTCTATAGGGCAGAGTAGATGTGGTCCTGGGCTTTCCGAGACTGCAAACCCCAGGCTGGGTGGGCGCCGGCAGCCTCATCTTTCTGCTGTGTAGCAGTGGTTGGGTTTGAACTGCCAGTCTTGAGATTAGCAGCTCAACTCACCACCATTATGCCACCCAGGCTCCCTTTGTGTAAAGGTAGATTTGATTCTTTTCCAGCCTCGGTGGTAGAGTGGCCGTGCGCTGTTGGGCTGCGATCCACATGGCCGGCAGTGCACGAGGACCAGCAGCTCCGTGGGAGAAAGACTGGGCTTTCCCCCCATAAACGGCGACCCTCTCGGAAGCCCACAGGGGCTCGCTATGACTCAGCACTCACTCAGTGGCAGGGAGCATGGTGTGGCTTGATTCACAATCATATTAAATATCAGCAAAGCAATCTAAATGAAGTTGGAGTCAGATAGAAGCTGCCTGCCGTATTCAGAACGGAAATTGCTCAGAGAAAAACTTCACAAGATTTCCCAGTGTTACTGTAGTGTTGGTGACCATTCCTGTATAGGCTTAATATCAGGGACTTGACAGGACCCTCCCCTCCCTGTTCCTAGAATACTATTTGCAAGGCTACTTGTATGACAGTGGTAGTGAGGCTTTTAAAAGTCCTATCTCCAGACAACATATTTTTAGTGCAGAGTCACTGGGTGGTAATAATGACTAATGTATAAGGTGACACATTAATAAGTGGTCAAGTTAGGGTCGGAGCCTGCCTGTGAAGCCTCAATTCTCACTCATAATTGATGCTGTCACCAGCCCCAGCCTCGGGCACATAAAGCAGTTCAAAAAGTATGCCCTATGTCACGGACAAGTTACTCTTTTTCTTCTTTCAAATACTTTAATTCTAAATGGAAAACTGTTAGTAACTCCATTTGGAGATAAACTGGTAGGTGGATGTAAACACCTCTCAGAGTGATCCTGAATGGCAGCCACACTGGGAACTACAGTGTCCCAGGGAATGTGACCGGGTTCTGAAGGGAAGCCTTCCAGTCACACTTGGACTCCATCCTGCCACTTGCTAGTAATGTGTCTTCCAGAGTAGTCTTGACATCAGGCTTGTGCCCAACAAATGGGAGGTTTTTTGAAAAGGAAATGTGTGAGAACAAATATCTAAGGTTAGATTAAAATTCTTACTTGTTTGTTCATAAATGAATGTATCTATTTCTTAGTTTTCATTTCTGCTTTCTTTTGCTTTAGGGCAAACGCAAAATTTTTTTTTTCAATCTCTGGGACTGAGACTTGGTTTCACTAGCTAATATTGTTTAGTCTATATTCAGAAGAACTCTAATAAATTGTCTATAAATGATGATCACAAGTGTTCTACTTTTGAATATGTTTGATTTTGGTTTTTGTTTTAGCAAAAGTGCAGCAAACACCATAGGTGTGGTGACTTAGGGTCTATTTGACAAGTGCTATTTTAGAGAGTAACCAATTAACGATGGCAAAAAACAAATGTCTTAAGAAATTCATGAGAGTAGCAATACCAGGAGGGTAAGGGCTTAAATGGGGAGAGAAATGGGGAACCGATCACATTGATCTACATTTAAACTCTCATGCGAGACAGACAACAGAAAAGTGGGTGATGGGAGACATCGGTCAGTGAAAGACATGAAAAAAATTTTTATAAATTATCAAGGGTTCATGAAGGAGGGAGAGTGGAGGAAGAAAAGGGGGAAAAGGAGGAGCTGATATCAAGGGCTCAAGTAGAAAGAAAATGTTTTGAAAATGATGATGACAACGTATGTACAAATGTGCTTGACACGACGGATAGATGTGTGGATTGTGATGAGCTGTACGAGTCCCCAATAAAATGATAAGAAATAAATAAATGGACGTTGTATTTAATTTATGACTAAATAAGGTTGTGAAGAGTGCTAAAGACTGCTGTCGCAACTCAGGGTGGCTGCTTGATGCTCAGAGGGGCTGGAAACTATCAAGGCAATGAGCATGAGCCAAAAGACACATTGTTTTGCCCCTGTTGATTGTAACACTGGCAAAATAACACTGCTAAGATTATACACAAGCAATTAGCTCAAATTAATATCGCATAAGAATGGACCTTGTTCAGTCTCCCTTTTCTGTTTTCTACTTTGAAAAAGCAACCAGGTCTGCTGGCAGAGGCTCACAAATACCGTATTTACCCGTGTATGAGCCACGTTTTTCAGCACATTTTTCAGCAGTTTCTGTGGTAAAATTAGGTGCCGCAGCTGATATTCAGGTCGGCTTATACTCGAGTATATACGGACCTCATAAACACATTCCCCTTGCCACACCAAACATACTTAATTGAACTCATTAATTGGACAGCTGCTTGCAATTGACTGTACAAGGGAGGAGGAGATAGTTATTATTTTCTCCATTAAGCCATCCAAATTTCTCAATCCCACAACTTGCCTAAGAAAAGTATAAACTATTTAGAGCAGAGATTCCCAAACTTATTTGGCTGACTGTTCCCCTTGCAGAAAAAAAGAATTACTCAGTGTCCCCTGGCAATGAAAAACTTTTGAATTATATAATCCATAATGAAGTGTAGGACTCTGCTTTTTCAGCTTTACTGGACAACTCCAGCACCCTCCGGGCGGTGGTACCCCAACTTTGGGAAATGTTGAGTTATAGACTTGGCATTGAGTTTGACAGATGATTTCTAAGAAATAGGCAAAATCATGGGCACTTCAGGGTTTTATACTTCCATGTGCACAAGGCACAAAAAGCTACAGTAAGATTGCAGCAGCTTACAAGAAGAAGAAAAACTAACTGCCCACTATGGAGGTGGGCAAAGAACCTGAACAGGAGTTTCACAGGGGCAGAAATCCAAGCGGCCAATAAACATTTGAGAAAATGTTTCTGATCATTAGCCCTAAGAGAAATGCAAATTAAAACGACTATGAGATACCACCTAACATCCTCATTTCAAAAAATCAGAAAACAACAAAAGTGTTGGAGGGGCTGTGGTGAGACAGGAACTCTCATCCCCTGCTGGTGGGCCTGTAGGTATGTACAGACACTATGGAAATCCATTTGGCGACATCTAAAAACAGATGGAAATTGAGCTACCATATCACCCAGCAATCTCCCTACTGGGCATATACCCAGAAGAGGCAAGAAACAAACATGGCCAAACATCTGTACTCCAATATTCACCACAGCATAGTTTACAATTGCAAGGAGTTGGAAGCAACCCAAATTTCCATCAACAGATAAATGGATCAAAAAATTGTGGTATATACACACAATGGAGTACTACACATCCCTAAAAATCAGCGATGAGCACATGAAGCACATTGCCACATGGGAAGAACAGGAAGAAACCATGCTAAGTGAAGTAAGCCAAGCACAAAAGGACAAGTACAACATGAATCCACTGTGGTAAGTTTTAAAAAAATTATTTTAAAAACGGCCTAGGGAAAAAGCTACTATATATATACATCCCTGGGGTGATGTCCAACAACTATGGCAGGGACCAAACCCTATCCTGGGATACATATGGCAGTCAACTAAAAAGAGGGGGAAAGAAAGAGACGGGGGGAGGGAGACCTGGGTAAGGGAGAGCAGGACACTAACCCACGCTAGGAAAGGGTATTGTTTATAACTCCACAGGAGAGGGAGAGAGCAGGCTTCAACCTGATGTGCCAAGATGTGAGTAGCACATACCAGCATGTACCAGGGAACCAAAAGAGAGGTCTGCGGGGCCAGGTCCCATGTCAATATTTGGACGCCCCTACCCCCACCCCCTGAGAAGAATGCACTTCAGAGGACAGCATTGGGGCTGCATCTTGGGGAGAGGGGTGCATCTGATTAATGCGCATGGGAGAAACCAAAAAGAATAGAACAGGAGTGGAGGACATCCTGGCCCACCAAGCCCTGAGGACGATATTCCTGCTCGGAGCAGACAACTCAGAGAGGACCATAGTGTCGTCCCCACCACGAGACATGATGTCCCTCACTAAACCACAGCGCTGCGGGGGCAATACTGGAGACACAGTGCAGGAATTGGGCACAATCTGACCCCACCATGCTGGGGCAAAACACTAAGGGCATGCAACAGAGCAGCAAGAGGAGGAAAGTGATGAAATACCTGGGGAAACTCAAAAATAGACTTTGGAGACAGAATGTGGTACCCCATCAGACTCAACTGGAAAACACTAGAAAAGGCCAACAAACAGATCTTGAACTATTTATAGGCCTTTCCATTTTTGTCAGTAGCTTTCTTTTTGTTGCTGTTATTGTTTTGTTGGTTTTGACATCCTTTGTTGCTTTATTTAGCTTTGTCAGGTTTTTGCGCTTAATAATGTAACTACATGTCTATCTACATAAGATATGCGGGATAAATCATTTGATGGTGAAAAGAACAGGACCAATGGTTCTGGGGGTGATACAGGAGAAGGAGAGGTGGGAGAAAGGAAGGGGGGTGGGGAACCAACCCAGGGACAAGGAAACAACAAGGAACTAAAACCAATGGAGAGAAGGAGATAGGATGCCTAGTAGGCTTAATCAAAGGCAATGTAGCAGGAGGAATTACCAAACCCAAAGGAAGGCCGAACATGATGGTGGGACAAGAGGAAAGTAAAAGGAAATAGAGGAAAGAACCAGGAGGCAAAGGACATTTATAGAGATCTAAATACAGGCATATATACATATACACACACATACAAAAGGAGAATAGAACTATGTACTCATATCTATATGTTAAGAATTGAGGTTGCAGATAGACATTGGGCCTCAACTCAAGTACTCCCTCAACACAAGAACACTTTGTTCTAACAATCCAGCATTCTGTGATGCTCACCTTCCCGACATGATCGCTGAAGACAAAATGGGTGCACAAACAAATGTGGTGAAGAAAATTGATGGTACCCAAAATATATAGCATCTAGGATCTTAAAGGCTTGAAGATAAACAAGCGGCCATCTAGCTGAGAAGCAACAAAGCACACATGGAAGATGCACACCAGCCTTGTGATCATGAGATGTTGATGGGATCAGGTATCAGGCATCTAAGAACCAGAACAAAAGGTGAATGGGGGGCGGGGCCGCAATGGAGTGAAGACTCAATGCCCATCTGTAGACAACTGGACATCCCCCTACTAAGTCGTCACAGAGAAGAGATGAGTCAGTCAGGGTGCAGTATAACACAACTTTCCTCTAGCTCTTTGGTGCTTCCTTTTCCCCACTATTATGACCTCATTCTACCTTACAAATTGGATTAGACCAACACATGCACACTGCTACAGATAAGAGCCTGCAACACAGGGAATCCAAGATAGATAAACCACCCAGGGTCAACAATTAAAGTAGAGTTACCAGGAGGATTAGGGGAGGGTGGGTGAGAAAAGGGGAATCAATCACAAGGATCAGCCTATATACCCCTCTCAGGGGGGTGAAAAATGGAAAAGTGGGTGAGAGGCAACTGGGGAAGATGTAAGATATTAAAGTAATAATCTATAACTTACCAAGGGTTCGTGAGGGAGGGCAGGCGGGTGAGGGAGGGGGAAGAAATGGGGAGCTGATATCAGGGGCTCAAGAGGGAAGCGAATGCTTTGAAAATGATGATGGCAGCATATGTGCAAATGTGCTTGACACCCTGGATGAATGTATGGATTGTGATAAGAGGTGTAACAGCCCCCAATAAAAGTATTTAATTTTAACAAGCTTGCAACAATTAGCCTGGCTTTTCTTTTCTTGTATTAAAAAAATTTTTTTAATCCAATTGATTACAACTCAAAGTTAGAACCCTCGAGCATTTTCTGGGACTTTGTACATATTTACAGGAGAGTCAGCCTCATCTTTCCCCAGGGGAGCTGCTGGTGGGTTGGGCTGCTGCCCTGACAGCAACAACGTGAAGCCCCCTGCATCATTGCCATCGAGCAATGCTACTGACAGAGGAATATTGCCCCTGTTGCTTCCCAAGACTGTAAATCTTTACAGGAGCAAGAAGTCTCATCTCTCCCCCTTACAGGGGCTGGTGGTTTCAAACTGCTGACCTTGTGGTTAGCAACCCACCCAACTCATAACTCCCTATGCTACCAGCCCTCCTTCTCCATGTACCAGCAGTGCTTAAATATCATTCATCCATCTGTAGCCACTTCAATGTCTACCATGTCCTAGGTACTAGCTTTACAAAAATGAATATGACGTAGTCACTGCCTTGAGGGAGGGATTCACAGCACATTCGAGGAGACAGTTAAGTAAACTTGAAACACAGTAGAAGTCAGCATCCATTAATCTCTCTTGAAGTGAGTCAGGGTACAAGCCCAAAAGAAAAACGTCATAAAAAACGAATGCCATGAGGGAAGTGTTGATTGATGTAAAAGGCAGCCCAATGTAGGCACCGTCGCTCAGTCATTTGCTATATCACTCACTCACCCCTCTTTCCTTGTCCTCCCCAAACCTAACTGCACACAGAAATACAGGTCCCACGAGCACAAACCCAAAACAACAAACTCACTTCTCAAGTCGATTCGCAAGCATAGTCCTACTGCAGTGCTTTAAAGGTTTTGCATTCTCAACAGGGAAGGATTAACCAATAAGCAAGGGAAGCACAGTTTACTTGTGTTTACTTATTCATTTGTGTTTGACATTTCTCACATGGATTGCGCCACAAGAAATGGTGAAAAATGTGAAACTGCTCACTGAGGGTTAGTAAGTAAGCACAAGTACCACCATGTCTGCCTTGCCTACTGGGAAGGCCCTCCCCATCTCTGGCAGGGACTGTAAATCTGAGGAGTCTAAAAAGGTGCTAAAGGATTGGGAGAGAGGCAGATGCCAGTCATAGGTTAGAAAAGAATCTTGGTTGTAATGAAAACCTATAAAATTGCTCACAATAGATGAGTCATTTAGCATAGGTAAGCTCATCCTTCCCTTTTTTATTGGGTAATCCAACACTTTAGGGAGGTCATTTTCCCTGCTGCAGCAGTTTTGAGAACAAAGGATAAGAAAATGTTATGAGAACAAGATTCCAATTAACTTGTGGGTTGATGTCTTTGGGTGAACCACTGCCCATTAGTAAACGAGAATTAAACCCTCAACCATTAGTGAAAAGCTACCAGTAGAGGCTCAGGTGGCCATCTAGAAAATAGTGGACAAAGGGAAGAATGTAAGCAATGAGAAAATGTACACAGTTATGACAAACATACACTGATAGTGTCATACAGATCGAAATACTACCAAACTCTCCTTGACTATTCTCAATCAGGAGCCCAGTGCACCTTAATAATTGTGGCAGTTAACATAATCTCCTGTCAACTTGCAAAGAAGTGGAGTCTAGTCTGTCAATCAGGACGTAGCCATTGATGCCTCTGTGTGGGCATGGCCTTCTCCGGAGGATTCTGGGAGCTCCTATCTTCCTCCCTGGAGGCGGGAGACACACTGCTTTATCTTCCTGTTGACCAGTCACATAGAGACACCCTGACAGAGTTAGAGCCCTGGAGCTGGAGGAGCCACATGGAGACCCCTGCCAGCAATCAGATGCTTCCACTGACACTTAGATCTATAAGATTTTCTACCCACTGGTCTGTGATCTTCCTGCACTCGGCATCATTACATGTGTTGCGTCTAAAGAGGAATGTATAGATTGGGCTCAGACATCTGGGCTAATATCGAACTTATGGACTTGATTGGGACTAGGCTGGGATGTTTCTTAATGTACAATTACTCTTTAATATAAACCTCTTTCTTAGATACATGAGTCTCTCTAGATTTGCTTCTCTCGTCTACCCAAACTAACACAATAATACAGAAGTCTTTCTTGGTTTAAAATATTATAGTAGCTAAGGCAAAAATAAATAATTCAGTATGACTGTGATAGATAGGTTTAGTGTGTCAACCTGGCCAATAGACACATGTGGGATTAATAAGGTCACAGTTTAATTGAAAGGCAAAGAGATAAATGGCTCAGGGAGCCTCACCTCTCTGTCTGTTGCTCTCTGATGATCGAACAAGTGTGTGGCTGCCTTAGCTAGTTGTCTGCTTCAACTTGTGAGCTACACTACTCTTGGGACACCCAATCCGTGGACCATGTTGCTATAGTTTGAGATTCCTTCGAAGCCAGCTTTGCCACACTGCTGGTGTATACATCATTTGAACTGGGGACTGTCAGACCCTGTCATCTGGATGACTATTGGTGACCCACCCTGCTGTTTGCGGCCTGTAGCTGGACTGTCTGTATAGCCCTAAATAAGACTCATCTGTCTGCTTCCTTGACTTGCAACCAGAAGCCCTTGTGAGATGAAGGACTGCCAATATACTAACTGTCTCACAGAAGTGTGTTGAACTGAGCCCTCCGTTCTGCTCTGTGGACTAATTAGCTGTTTACTTCTTCATTTTGTAGATATCTACATCTATATTACATACATACACATGCATATATACATCTATATAATCCTGGTTTTGCTTCCCTAGAGCAGCACTTCTCAACCTGTGGGGTGTGCCCCTTTGGGAGTTGAACGACCATTTCACAGGGGTCATTTAAGAACATATTTCTGAAGGTCTTAGGAACTGACACACCGCTCCTCTATCCATCTCCAGGTGGGTCCACCCAGATGCAGATACATCCACATACGGGGGGGCACCACAACATAAGGAACTGGATTAAAGGGACACACCATTAGGAAGGTTGAAAGTCACTGCTCTAAAGAACCCTGTCTAATACAATGACCATGCTGACTTGTACTAATTTAGGTAAGAGCTACCTTGACTTAGCAGAGGCTGGATTATAAAAGCACTTTTTGAAAAGTTTTCAATAATACTGTCTAATATTCAGTATAACAAATATAACGTAGGCATTTCTTTTTAACAGAATAGGAGACTGAAATTATCACAGCAAAAATTTCTGTCTTGGCTCCTCGAAAAATACTTGAAAATCCTATAAGCATGTTCAATCCTTAAGTATTTTAAGCATTTCTTTAATCATGCATTATTTCAAGAGAAAGAATTTATTACAAAAAATCTGTTTGGAGGCTTCGACCAATAACCAATTCCAGACTGATATTCAGTTTGTTGGACCCATAGTCAACAAATCACATGATGAAGTTCTCAGGAGCGTTTCAATGACATGAGGAGGATCTGCAGTGACTACCGATGTGTAGGATTCCCGTGAAGAGATCAGCCTTTCTTTCGAAAAGACTTGAAGTTCTCACCATAAAAAAGGCCAAGTTCTAGTCTTATTTTTATTGACATCCACTTTCTTTGGCCTTCCTTACTCCTAAAATGATCATTTCCCCAGGTAAAATGAGTAGATCGTCTCCACGTGATTTTTTTTAATCAGAGAAAGGATAGTAGAGGATAAGCCCTGGGAAAGTGGTGGTTTGATGCTGGGCCGCAGCCCGCATGGTCAGCAGATCAGCAGGGAGAAAGACGGGCTTTCTTCTCCCGTAGGCAGTTACGGTTTTGGAACCCCACAGAGGGTCACTATGAGTCAGTACTGACGCAAAGGTAGTGGGCGAGGGAGATAGTAGAGAAGCTTTACCAAAAGAACTTGCTTTTAGAAGGCTGTTCAATTAATTTGGCTACATCTGTTCTAGGGAACAGTATGCAATCACACAAAAAGAAAAGGATGACCTAAATTTAACGTCATAGAAAGATGCCCACCTACGTTATTAAATGCAAAAAGCAGGTCTCAGAGCTTTAGGTACAGTATAATTCTATTTTAAAGTACATATTTAAGGATGAAACCTTTAAGAATTGTATGCTAACTGGTCATAATGATTATCTTGAACTAGCAGACTTTGGGGTGATTTCTAATAAAGCATTTTGAATAGAAAGATAGTTCAAATAGATTATAGTAAGCATGATCAGTTTTTCTTCCATTCCTTCCTGTGAATTACAGTTTATAGACTGTTCTCAGAGCCCTCCCCTACCTCCAGCTCCAGAAACACAGTATTTCCCATAGTGTAATAAACAGAGGCAGAAACATGGCATGATGAAAAAGTGTGAACTCTGTAGTCCAAAACATTCTTGTCAGTCATTTTCCAGCAAGTAAGTTCTATTTCTGAGTTCCAGTTTCCTTAACCCTGACAGGTGGATAATAACACCAACCTTACAACAATTTTCAGGATTAAAAATAACACAAATAAAGCACTGGCACAAAATAGATGTGCAATAAGGATTAGCTCTCATTATCAATGACAAAATATTTCTTTATTGCACAGAATGTACAAGTGTATCAGGATCTTAGTTTCTGCAAAAGGGAGGGGGCACACACGGTTTCACAATACTCTAATTCTCTTCTGTTATTGCCATCCTTAGTTATTCTTTTAATGATTAATTTCTTCATTCAGTAGCCAACACCTGTCACTACCTCCAATTGCTTATCATCAATGTATTCCTCAACTCTCTTTGGTGTGTGTTAATAGACTCAATATCCTAGTAGTATTCATAAATGCCAGTCTGCATTTTTCGGAGGAGGGGGAGATAGAGAAGAGCTCAAAAAGATAAAATAAAAATAGAAACTCACAATTGCTAGCCCTATTTAAGCATTTCTAAGGTTTGTCTTTTATATTTCTAAGCCTAAATTGGTCAATTAAAAAGTAAGTATAAATCTTCATAGCTTAAATCTAAAATAATCTTCATAGCACAGTTTAAGAACTCACACACAATGTTTTCGGTAAGTTGCGGGCAAATGACTGAATGAATTCTAATGCATTTATAGGGGAAAGCAATGAATATTTGTCAGCTAATCAAAAGACTCTTTGTTCAAGAAAACACACACCAAACAAATATCATGTAACATTTACTACTAAAAGGCTACCCTGATGCAAGGCTCAACAATGACAAATATTTAAAGTAGGCTGGAAAACTACTGTTTCCAAAACTTGATCTCTTACACATACTGTACTTAACGTTCTTTGCAGGGTACAAACAGGATTCAAGAATGCAAACAGATCGTAAACACTCAAAATATTGAACATACATTATATTGAGTGTATTATAGAAATATCAAGCTTCAGTATCCCACCTCATCATAATCTGGACCTTCTCTCATAATCTTACATTTCCTATCTGGCATCAGACAGGAGTGAAACCTAATCCCTACCACTAACTGGCTTTTGACTTTGCAAAACTATCTTAACTTTCTTTGCATTCAGTTCACATATCAGTATACAGGGATAATAACATTTATACAGTTTTTATAGGGACTAAATAAAGCTATACAGACCACTTAGAAAATAGTGCAGATTAAAACCATAATAGATTATATTCAAAAAGTCTTAGTCATGTGACAGCTCAAGGAAAGGATGTCGGAGCACAGGAAATGATGGAAGCATTTTGCTACGTTAGCATACTCAGAAACCAGAGTTCAAGAAAGTTAATACAAAAGGAACACTCGAAACCAGTCTGGTGTAGTCAATCAAATCTGTGCCTTTCCACCTAGAAGAGCGATTGCTTGCGGAAATCGACTCAGGCACCTGACTGCTATCTAGTCGATTCTGATTGGTAGCGACTCTATCAGGACAGGACAGAAATGCCCCTGTGAGTTTCTGAAACTCTTTCTGGTAGTAGAAAGAGGAGCAGCTGATGGTTTTGATTATTGACCCCACAGTTAGCAGCCCCAATGCACAACCACTATGCCACCATGACTCCATCAAAAGCTACTAACAATCTAATATAATTTGCAAATCAGTAGGTTAAAAAAAATCATGTGCTCAACCTCAGAACACATTAGGAGGATTCGTAATCAAATGAATATTTCTGATTTAACCTCGGTTGGGGGGAAAATAAGTGATTTCCTTAACATGAAACAAAAACAAAGTAAAACACAAACCCCAACCCGCAACCCAACCCCAACCCAAAAATGTTTATTAAAATGTGCAAAGAGTCAAGATGCACGCTCATTTTTCACCTGTCCATTATTCCAGTGATTATGGTCACTGTAATCAGGAAAATAAAGAAGGATCACACACTGGCAAGGTAACATTAGCATCAGTTGCAAATGCTGTAACTGAAATTATGCAAATCACAACAGAAACTATTAGAATTAAGAGTTTCAGAAGGTGATCAATTCAATAAAAAGTCATCAACTTTTATGTTCCAGAAGATATAAATCTCTTTACAATATTACTTAAAGAATCCACTCACAATAACAGAAATTTTAAAATGTTAAAGATTCTTATCTAAAAGCTCCCTGATGTACTACTCACTCCAAATTACTGTAAGCCCCTAAACTACTAATAACTGAAAAGAACAGATAAACTATGGTAAGTTCTTATGCTAAAATACTAAGCAGACATTTAAAATGATGTATTATGTTGTAAAACAGCTTACTGATTCAAGTAAGCATTCATCAACTATTAAGGGGAGTGATAAGAAATAAGAAAATATAGTATAGGTTCCTTTCACCAAAATAAAGAACATCCATGAAAAAAGAACGATAATGATCTCCAACAAAATGTCAATAATATCTTCACCAAGAGCCATTATATAAGTGTTATTTGTGTTTATCTGAATTTTCCAAATTTTCTCCAATGATTATACTTTACATAGGACTAAAAGAAAATACAGAATTCTTATAATATTGCTGTGACTATGGTAATAATAATATCCAGAGTCATTCTAAAGTCACTCATAATCCTCTTTCAAACTATCCCAAAATTAAGGTTGTGTTTCCTTTCTGGGTCAGATTCAATTCATTTCAATTCATTCATTGCAGTGAAAGAAATCTTCAAAGAAACTCTAGGAGACAATCAGACTAAAGGTTTCACTCCGCCTTGCTCTCTGATCTAGTATAGTGCAAAATAATATTCAGGTACGAGCTATTTTGCTCTCAGCCCCCTGGCAAGTGTGAGTCAAGGGGGGAGAAACCAATCAGAGTCAGGTTTAGCCTGCATTCAGACCCTGAGCCAGAAACTGGGAACAAAAAACAAAACAAAACAAAACAAAAACCGAGGAAGTGGGGAGAACACAGTCATTACTCTTCCCAGGATAGAAAGTGCAGGCCTTAGGCAACATCTAATCACTTAGAGAAGTTATTTTCTCCTCCAGAGTATTTGTAAGATAACTATCCAAAGAGTAAGGTAGCGGGATTTCTTCTGAGCAGAAATGCTTTAAACCAGTGTCCTCTGTGCAGACTGGCAGCTTAATGGGGAGAGGGCCAAAAAAGCTCTGGCAGTACTCTGCTCTCAAAAATTAGCAATAGTCAAACTGTTTATCTCATCCTTTCTCCTCCAAAAATGACAAGGCAATACAAGTAGTGCAAGAGTCTCCAGTTCCACATAAACAATTTTCCATATATGGAATTTCCCATTTCCATAATACAGGGGCCGTGGTGGTTCAGCAATAGAGTTGTTGTCTTCTATGTAGAAGATCTGAGCCAATCCACCTCTAACACATTCACCATGCATATGTCAATGGACATTGTCATGTTGCACAGGTTTCAGTAAGGGGGAGTGAGGATGCAGACTAAGGTAGACTAGAAAGAAAGGTCTGGTAACCTACTTTGGAAAAAAAACATCACCAATTGAAACAACCTCTTTTGTCCCTAGTATGATGAGTGTAGCATCTGGTGTTTTTAAAAACAGCCATCAAAGACACAACTGTCAACCCCTTCTGAAGCAAGGGAGAGTTTAAGAAATAACTCAAAGACTCTGGGAAGCAATCAGTCCACAGGACTAAGGCCCACACAAATCCCACCCTCTTTGAGCCTGAGATCTGAAGATCTAGATGGTGCCCAGCTACCACTATTAACTTCCCTGAACAGGGACACAAATGAAGATCCCGGAGAGAATGAGAAAAAATTCATGAAAATTTAAAAATACAAGAACAGACTTTCTGGCCAAAGACTAGCCAGTAGGAATCCCTGAGACAATTACCCTAAGTCAGTCACCCTTCTAACAGGAATCTGAAGCCACCCCTGGAGGCCACCATTCAGCCAAATGAAAAACTGGCCTATAAAATAAACAACAATCCCCATGTGCTCCTTAGAGCAATCGCCTGGAAGAGACCAAATGGGCAATATTTGTACAAAAGCAAAGATGAAGAGGCAAGGCGAGGCGGGGAACTGGGAGTGGGTGGACATGGAGAAAGCAGGGCAAAAATGAGAGGGATGCTGACACACTCCCCAATTTAGTGTACAAATTGTTGATGGAAAACTCATTTGCTGGGAAGTTTTCCTCTGAACACAAAATAAAATGACCAAAAAGAAGGGAAGTGCTCTAATTTTTGTGGTGCATAGGGTCACCATGCGTCAAGAGCAGCTTGCTGGCAGCCAACAGTTCCGTTAGAGATGTTGCTTACAGAGCTGTCTTCCTTCCTTCCTCTGAATTTCTATCCCTCCAGGGACTTCTTTCTAATTACCTCGTCCTTCCCGATTCTTAACCTCCTCTTTATCTCGTATTCAACAAAATTCCTCTGTAACTATTTTTTAAATCACGCCTGCACATTAGAAGTACCCGGAGAAAACAAACATCCCCGCAACTGGACCAACCAGTGACCTCATGATAAACAGAGAAAAGACTGAAGTTGCCAAGGACTTCGTCTTGCTTGGCTCCACAATCCATGTTCATGGAAGCAGCATTCCAGCAATCAAACAATGCACTGCGTTGGGTAAATCTGCTGAAGGAGACCTCTTCAAAGTGTTGAAAAGTAAAGGTGGGCTAAACACTCTGTGGACTAATATGTGCATTGTCCAAGCCATGATAATTTCCAATATGCATGTGCAATTTGACCACGGAGTAAGGAAGACCTAAGAAATATGGGTGCATTTGAATTATGGTGCCATCAAAAAAAAATCAAAGTGCCATGGACTGTCAAAAGAAGAAACATTTCTGTCTTGGAAGTACAGCCAGAATGTTCCTTCATGGCAAGGATGGCAAATTTGCATCTCATGTACTTTGGCCGTGTGAAAGGTCAGACCAATCTCTGGAGAGGGACATCATGCTGGGTAAAGGAGAGGGAGCAGCAAAAGGGAGTAAGACCCTCAACAAAATGGATTGATACCGCGGCTGCACGAATGGACTCAATATAAGAGTAATTGGGAGCACAGTGCGGTGCCAGGTGGAGTACCACTCTGCTGCACAGAGTCCCTGAGAGTCAGAACCATACAAGGAAGGCGCCTAACAACAGCAAAGAACTTTAAACATGTAAAAACCTTACCATGAAAACAAAAAAACAAAAAACCTTACCATGTACCAAAGGAACGTAGGTGGTGCAGTGGGCGAAGCATTGGGGCGCTAACTGCAAAGGCAGTGGTTCAAACCCACTGACCATTTTAAGAGAGAAAGATACGGCTGTCCCATTGAAATTTGCCGTCTAAGAAATCCTGAGGTGCAGTTCTACTCTGTCCCTCAGAACGGACTTGATGGCAATGGGTTTATTTTAATTTATTAAATGCTAATTATTCATCAATAAAGCTGTGGAAATGAAGACTGAGGGCTGGGTCGCACTTCCCAAATCACTTACGGGAGTTCCCCCAGGGATTCTCAAAAGCCTCCAGATGACTGTAAATATGCAGACAAGCTTGAGAGAACAACTGCCCCATCCCCTGCTCCACTTCCCCTTTACAGACACGCCCCCCTCCCACACCTCTCCTTGGTCACCAGCAGCTTTGTTCCTCAGGCAGACTCCTTTCAGTTTTCAGCTACCACTAAGTGGGTAAGCGTGGTCCAGCATTCACATCCCCAAGCTGCTACTTGGAAGAAAGGTAACCCTTCCATAAGGAGTCACAGCCCGGGAAGCACTATAAAGGCGGTCTATGAGTCGGACCTGAATTGAAGGCAGCAAGCTTTGATAGAATCCCATCTAATGCATGGGGCACTGCACTCCCCTCATCTGTGACACCTGTGTTTACCGCACTGCAAACTGTTAGCCCTTCCCTTCCCTCTCAAAAATCTCCTTCCACTGGGTCTCTCTCCTGATGGTGCTCCTGCCTTTCTGATGACTACTCTTCTATCTCTTTGAGGCTCTCTGTCTACCAATCTCCACTAATTTTCAGAGTGTGTTCGATTCTCTGGCAGCTGCTTTTATCATACCAACGAATTTCCCTAAGTCATTTCACCCATAACCAAATCAACACAGCTGCAGTTCAACGACCAGTCTTCTCCCTGATGTTGTGTCCTTCTGAAAGTCCACATCTGGCATCGCAAACCCCTTGCTACAGATAAGTTGTTAGGTTGCCGGGTGCCACCCAGTGGATTCCCACTCATAGAGCCCCATGTATAACAGAAGGGAACCCTGCTAAGTCCTCCCCCATCCTCACAATCATTACGCGTCCCTGCTAAGTGTGAGCACCTTGTGGCAGCCACGGTGTCCATCCATCTCATTGCGGGTCTTCCTCTTTTTCCTGATAACAAGTCAAAAGAATGAGACCAAGTCTCTTCACACTCAAAAATTCTCACTGCTGACTCATAGTGACTGTAGGACAGGGCAGAACTGCCACTATGTATAGTCAAGGCTATAATTCCTTGTGGGAGCAGAAAGGTTCATCTTCCCCACCCACGCCCACCCCAAGGAGCACCTGGATGGAAGTGTCAACTGGTGACCTTGCCATTGGCAACCCCAAGCATGGCCACTATGACCCCTGGGTTAAGTCTCTTCATACTAGCGTCTAAAGAGCATTCTGGCTTATTTAAATAATTAAAAACTCAGAATAAAACCTACCTTCTCCCCTTTACTTAGATTTTCAATCAGGGGAACCAGACCAAAGCCCCAATGGCCTGATTCCTCCCTTCTGTCTTTCCATAGACAAGCAAACCAAAACCAAGCCCGTGGAGTCCATTCTATGTGAGACTGTAAATCTTTTTCCTGACGAGCGGCTGGTGGGAAGGGGATTGTTCCAGCCTCAACCTTTCTGCTAGCAGTCCAAAGGTTCACCCACTAGCTGCCAAGACCCAATCCACTGCCATCGAATCCATTCTGATTCTTGGTGATGCCTACAGAGGGCAGAGTAGAATTGTTCCTCGGGAGTTCTGGCATCGTAAATCTTTGCAGGAACACTTCCCCAGGAGTGGCTTTGAGCTGCTGACCTGGCAGTTAGCAGTCCACACCACCACCAAAGATGACCAGGATCAATCAAGTTCTACTTCATTCTGCCAGAGTGATGACAGAAAATATAAACCCAATAAATGGCCTTCAATTCGGATCCCTTTTGCTAAGGATACAATAGGCTGGTCTGGCCCTCTGTGACCCTCACTGTCACCTACCTCATCTCTCACCATTTCCCTGCCTAAACCATGCACTTGGTTCATGTGAGTTTCGGCTGTCTTCTAAACTTCCCCGAACCCCATGCCTCCTCCTGGAAAGCTCTTCACTCTCCGCTTGCCCTTGGCAAAACTGTATCATGCTTCAAAATTCTGCAGTGAACTCCAGACTCCACCCACTTCCAAGCTGGGTTAGACATCTTTTCCTCTGCACTCCCTGACAACGACCCCAGGCATCTCTCTCTTGTCACACTGAGTGCACAGTATTATAACTGTTCCTTTACTTGACAGTCTTGAATATTAGGATTTCTTAAAAATCAATCTAAAATAACCGCGAGTCAACCAAAAACAATTGACTTTAAAGATGCATTTAAACTGATTGCCAAAACGCCACGCCACTCTGAAAAAGAATAAAAAAAAAAAAGGCAACCCAAAGCAGATCTCATAAAAAGAGAAAGACAAGAAAGAAAGGAAAGCAGGCTAACACACAGCCAAGCCGTTGCCTGGGCATTTCAGTGCGAGCGTCCTAGAGTGTTGGTGGCCAACTGGGGTAATAATTTTAGTAACTCCAACCAGGATAAAATGAACCATACCAGGACTTGTTTTTGCTCTGGTTTTTCTCCTTTGCCACTTGGTTTAAATGAATATTTGAGTACTCAATTTTTAAAGTGACGCTAGTACGAGCCATCTACTGCCACTCAGCCCAGTGTGACAGCAACCCCCTTTAGGTGAGAGTAGAACTGCCCCCCACAGCGTTTCCAAGGCTAGAAACCTTGACAGGAGCAGACAGTCCCGTCAGTCTCCGTCTCGGTGGCTGGTGGAACTGAACCAAGGACCTGTGGTTTGCAGTCTAATGCTTAACCCACTGTGTCACCAGGGCTCCTGACTCAAGATGGTCAGCGAATCTTAAAAGAGGGTTGTTTTTTCCCTATCTTCTTTGCTCTTCAAAACCATGGTTCTTTGGACTATTCATCTTGTAAACCTTAAAATGCGTTATGTTAAAGGGTCTTAAAAAAACGCTTACAGAATCTTCTGATGGAACCGAACCTCCTAGGACTACACACTGCCTCGATCCTTATGACTTTATTCAGAGAAGATGTCAACAGCTGAAACCTAAAAATTATTCTGAAATTCTTGCATAGAAGAGACGGCATACCTGCTCCAGAAACCCACAGGACAAACAAACCCCACAAGGACAGCTTGGCCCTACGGTCTCTAAGTAGAGGCAGCCCCGGGCACCAAGTCCCGCACCTGGAGAGCGGCGCGGCTGCCAGGCGTGAGAGCGCGTGTTTTTCAGAGAGCCGATCGGGCGCGGTGGGAATCCGCGGGGGGAAATTAAAATCATCCAGGAACGTCTCCACTCCCGGGATACAAAGCGGCCGTGTGCCGGCCCTGGGGCGCGCTTCAACTCTCAACTCCGGGTCTTGCAACGCAATCATTGTTCGGCTGCAGCCCCGAGGGTCCTCGCCGATGCGTACGCGCAGCCCCCCGGAGAAGAATAACTCCGAGCAAGAGAGGGGAACAGCGGCATGGGAAGGGGGGGACGGCGGGAGGGAGGGGGGCTCCCCGGTGTTAGGCTAACCCCGAAGCAATCGTGGCTGCCGTCTGGATCTCCTCCACCCCGGCGCGGGACCGCAGACAGAGGCTTCCAAAAAGGAAAGGGCTAACAGTGACCATTTTGGTGCCCGGACTGGACGGAAAGCGGGAGCCTCCCGTGGGAGGGGGCAGAGAACCCACCCTAGGGACTGGCGCGAGCAGCGGAGGGGCGGCGGGGCGGGTGGCGCCGAGGCGGCGGCCCCGGGGTCACGCCCGGCCGCTGGACCGCTCCTCCCGGGGCCGGAGAGGGAGCCGCGCCGGCGAGCGCGGGCGCACAAAGCTGCTGCCGCCGCCGGCAGCGCGCAGGCTGCGCCCAACTTCGCGGCGAGGACGAGCCCACCGCTCGCCGGGCCCGGCCGCCCCCGGCGCCGCCCCGCGCCGCCCCGCGCGGGAGCCGTTACCCCCAACGACGCCTTCGCCCCGGGGACAAAGTCCCCGTCCCCTCCCCGCCGCCGCCGCGCCCGGCTCCTCCCTGACAAAAAGTTATCGGTCGCTGCCCCCCGGGGGGGTGGGGGGGGGCCCGCGTGGGTCGCTCTGCCGGACTCACCAGAGCGGTTCCCCAAGTTCCACCTGCGGAACCTCGGCGTGTCCGGCTCTCGGCGGCAGCGACAGCAGCTGCTCTGCTTTCTCCCCAGCAGCAGCAGCAGCAGCAGCAGCACCTGCCCCCCTTCTTCCTAGCAGACCGGGTCCCGGCGAGCCATCTTCCCCCTCCGCTCGCTGACTGACAACCCAGCCTAGAGAGCCGCCACTGCCGCCAGCCACTCTAACAGGCACAAGCAGGAACCCATCCCCAGGCAGCCAACCGCCACCGCCCCACGACAGTCCAGCCAATCGCCGTCGTCTGGGGCGGGCCCAGAGCAACTTCTCCACCAATGGAAATCGCTAGCTGCTAGATCTGGGGCGGAGTCATGAGTTGGGCGGGGGAGGGGGGCTGGTTGGGGGCGTGGTAGAAACAGTGGGTGTGGTCAGAGAGCGTCCAGAGGGAGATGATTGACAGTTGTATTGTGGAGGAAGGAAGACCTGAAGAATAATTGATGTCTTTGAATTAGGGTGTTGGCGAAGAATATTGACTACACGGTGGACTGCCAGAAGAACGAACAAATGCGTCTTAGAAGTACATTAAGAATGCTCCTTAGACAATAATAGCAATATAAGTACAAATGAGTTTAACACAATTGTTATAGGAGCTATAAGAGTCCGCAATAAAATGATTTCTTAATAATAAAAAAGAGTGGTCCTTAGAAGTGAGGATGCCAAGACTTCTTCCCTGCTTGGATCAGTTTCTGAAGCAGGACATCCAATTTGGAGAGGGTCTGTGAGAAAGAGGAAGACTCCGGAGGAGTTGGATTTGACACGGGGGCTGCACGCTGCAGGACCCCGCAGTGTTCCTTCTGCTGAACATGGGAATCACACGAAGGTGGCGCTGACCCCACCCTATCTTACATCAATTGTGGAAGCCACTAAACCTTAGCGGCTCAGGAAAGATCTTTTCATCTGAGCTGATAGTGCCCATGGCTGTCAAGATAACTGACCTTATGCATTCATGTTACTGTAACCACAAGGAAAACAGATTTGTTGTCAGGTGCCATCAAGTCCTTCCGCATCCTAGCGACTCTGCGTACAAGAGAAGGAAGCGCACAGGGTCCCGTGTCATGCTCACAATTATTCTTAAATGTGAGCCCAAGCTTGCCGCCACTGTGTCACTCCATCCTGTCCAAGGTCTTACTCTTTTTTACTGCTCCTTCTACTTTACCAATCATGACTGGTCTCTGCTGATAATATGTCCAAAGTACATGAGATAATGTCTCTTCCCAGTCATTTGTTTTGAAAGAATTTATCAAATGTTAGGAAGAAAACTATGTACATGTTCTTGCCAATGATGATCAAAACTCGCCCAATCTTTCTTGACGGTTTGTTTCTGGCCTTAGCCTGGAAACAGCCGAACACAATTCCCCTGAATGTCTTTCCATAAGCCCACTTTTCTTTCTTTCACCTTTTGCTTTCTTTTCTTCCAAACATACACTAAGTATTTTCTGTTAAGGACTAAGAACCCTCAACACATCTGATCCGGCATTGGCACATAGTGGTTCTGTTTTTGACCTTGCAGTCATGCTGAACAAATAAATTATAAGGAGAAGATATGCTACTTGCTAACAAAAGGGTATCAAGCAAAGTCAGATAATCACTAGGGCAGATTGATAAAACAAATATTACCATTGCCCTCCAAGGACGAAGCCAGGTGTATACGTAACTTGAAGTACAGCCAGAAGAACAGCAGGTACAATGAACAAATACAGGAGAAAGGACTGTTTAGGAAAGGCAGGGAACTGGTGGAGGAAGACGGTGGAGGCTCTGTGGCGCCATGAATAGCACATTGGCCTTCTACAAGTAGACAGGAATTAGAGGAGAGGGTCCAAAGGCATCTCAGGAGGAGGAAACACATTCAGAAGCATGAAGGTGTAAAAGGTACAGCATGGCTGGGAAACTCTAAGAGCATTGGTGGGGCTGAAAGGTGAGGAGCAGCCAAAAACCAGGCTAGAGCAAGAGGTCAGGCTAAGAGCATAAAGGACTCTGACACCAGGTGTCAAGACGAGTACCATCCAACCATGCTGTCAACAGAGCTGCACAGGGGGTAGTCTACGCAGGTAAGACTGTATGAAGAGGGAGGGAGAAACACAAGGCTCTCCTAGGCAAATAGTTACAGTCTCTGAAACCCACTGAGACAGTTCTGCTCTCTCCTACTGGGTCGCTCTGAGTCAGAAATGACTCCATGACAGCGAGTCCTGTTTTTGGAAACAGTGATCATCGGTGGTGCTCCTCCGCTGCTCACTCATGCATTCAAACAGAATGTGTGTGTGTGTGTGTGTATTTTATATATGGTGCAGTGGTTAAAACATCCAGCTGCTAACCAAAGAGATCAGGGGCACCAATGGAGAGAGATGTCACAGTCTGCTTCTATGTGGTGGTGAGGGTATAATAGCATATAAATGGGTGAGTGTCCTCAAAACCTATGCTCTCACTTCTCTTAAAATGCAATTATTTAGTGATTGAACACAAAAGTGCTCTATGCCACTTATGCAGTTGAAATTAACCAGGTGATAGCATTTGTAGTGATTGCAAGAAACTAAGGATTTTCTTACATACCTCATTTTCTACAAAGAGACTATTCCATGACAAAGAATAAAAGTCAATGGTCTTAGTTGTTTCAATGGTCAATATAATATTCTGCTGATGTGCCACGATGAAAAATTGTGTTTCAACAAATTTCCATTAAATGGCTCATATTTCAATCATTACATTTCTTTCATAATGAATATTGTCATTATAAATGGGTAAATGAAAATGTTTCCAAGGGGAACTTAATTATCAGAGAACAAAAATGACAACAAATTACTATTTATTATTTTTAGATAGATCTTTTGTCTCTTCATGTGTAATAATTGAAAACATTCCTTTTTGATCTTACAACTACTTCAATGATTTCATCATAATTAAGTTGCCAAAACACAGATCAGTGAGAGTGATTTCAATTTTTCTTGGATCACCTTACACTATGGATTTTGAGTCTCTTTAAAGGCAAAAGAATAGCATTCTATTGTATACTTTGTGATCATTAGAGTTAAGAATATGTGTAAAGCAATCTCAACATTGAGAAATATGAATGGTATTTCATCTCCTATGTGGAATCATTCACGCCTACAAGAGTAAATGTTGTCTTTCCTAAATCTGTAAGCTTAATTCCCTTGTAAGAATGAAATTGTCCCACTTCTCTAGAAAAGTGTTCTTCTGGAATGCTTTTCTGATGTGCCTTCATGAAGTTCATGCAGTTGTCACCATGTTTAAGAAGGAAAATCAACTTGAAAAAACTTCATACACTTTCACCCTCCTTTTCAATGCAAGATTGAAGTGTGTCGACGATTGTGTAATATGTGCTCCTCTCTGGCACACAGTGATAATTCTGGGACACCTTCACCTTTTATTTGGATTATTTTCTTCTATTTCTCCAGTGGTGAGTTGCTTGGCAATTAGTACTTGGAGGTATTTGTTTTGTTGCATTTGAATTTTTCAAGATTTTGCTTTGAATTATGTAAATGTCCCATTAATAGCTGGTAGAGATTTATGTGTGTCTTTAAATTTACTTCTAGGTCTTGGAGAGCTTTGCCTGGTCCAATGAACGTGCTGCAATCCATTAGTCTACAAAGCCAACATAAATACCTTCTCTAGGACTTGCATTTGGTTGGCAATGTTTTCAACTTCTCTTTTGGTATCTCTTTTTGGTATCTGGTCTTCAGCAACATTTTCTAAGGTGTCTAGAAGATGAGTGTATGATTCCAACATTTCACTCTTTGCTGCAGGATGAGTTTCCCGGCATGTATTATAAGGTATTTTAATATTTAATTATTGTCTAACTATGCCTTAACAAGTGTCGATTGGTGAGCAGAGATTACCAAAAATTGTGTAAGCTTCTCACCTTTTCTGACGTTCTACTTGCCTCTATGCGTCTACTTGACTCTGGTGTGCCGGTTTCGTTGATGCCCTAACTATGTGTTTAACTTGCTTGTTGGGTAATCCACCCCCTACGTACGTTACTAATAAGGTAACTATTAACTACATGTGGATGTGGAACACTTGAAAGATAGCAAAAGTTCCTGAGGGATTCTATTTTTCAGTTTTATTTTAATAACTACACAGTTGGACAGCTCAGGTTAATGCTTCATTCCATAGGCATGTAGGGAATTAGCACCAAAACTAAAGTCACTACCATCAAGTTGATGCCAGCTCATAGCCAGCTTATAAGACAGGGAAGAATTGCCCCATGAGCTTGCAATGGCACCTTTCTATGGGAGTAGAAAGTCCTGTCTTTCTTCTGTGATTTAGCTCGTGGTTTCAAACTGCTGACCTTGCGGATGGCAGCTCTACTACCACCAGGCCTCCTTACAAGATCCATAAAAGTTTTTAATCATGGGGACAACGTGTTGAGGTTTCCTTTAAAGGGTGATAATTCTGAGAACTTAGCAAATGATTTCAAAGGAACCTTGACACCGCTGAAAGACTGGAGGATATTTAGATTTAGTCAGGGGGGATGTGGACACAACAGAATAGGGACAACTCAGCTAAGAAAAAACAAGCAGTCCAAACTCAGAAAGCTAAACTAAGTATTTTTGGGGGAGAGGGACCATGGGTCCACAGAGGGCTATAAAGTCAAGGGAGGGTCATAAAATGAAAAAGAGAAGCAAGAATAAGCAAATATGTACACAAGTTGTTTCCCTAGCCTTTGGCTAGTGATCATCCTAGGGATCATCCATATGTTGACCTGATTAAAGAAGCAGAGAGTGGTAAGAAGACCAAAAAAGACCAGGACAATATTTCGGGAGAGCTGAAAGCTTGAAGCACATCTATGGAAGTGAGAATGGAAAGGAGGCTCAAGTACTTCCTAATTTCCTATACTGTGCAAGACATTCGACTAGTAAAGGAGAAACAAAGACACCAAAGAGGTGAAAGGCAAGGCAATGGTTAGAGGACTCATTCAGTGCACAGTAGAAGAGATGACACAACGCAGTGCATGATTACCCCATTACCCAGATTCTTTTCTAGGCAATAATTGCCGTGTGGGTTCCAAGGAAGAAATAAGCTGTCCTACTGAGGGAGTCAAGGAACACTTCTTGCAGGAGGTGAAAAATAAGCTGTGTCTCATCGTGCAGTTGGAAAGGATTTGAATCAGAAAAAGAGTATGGGAAGGAAGCTCCAGGAGTGTCCGGGAAGAGAAGAGAAGAACGACGTTGGGGTGAGAAGATGTCGTTTGGGTAGGGCACGGGCCTCCCATAAAGGAAATATGAGCCTGTCAAGCTAGATAGGGGATAAATATTTAACAGAGGGCTCAGATGTTCAAATTATCTCCTTTGCCTATGGGCTGTCAGCCCTCTGTGCTCATTAGAATCAGTTAGGATACCTTTCAAAGCTATCAGTGCCTAAACCACAAGCCACATCAATTAAATCAGATTTATGTTAAAGTTCCCCCAAGTAAATTTGATATGTATTCAAGGTGGAAAAGTGGGGAGAGAGGTTATGACATTTTCCAAAGCTAAATCAAAACTGGGCATAGGCTAGAATAAGGAAAGACTGAAGCCTGCCTGTGTATATTTATGTCTAAATTGTTTTCTTCCAGAAGAAGACAGGAAGTATCTTCTGCCCGAGTTCACTTCCTGTTTTACAGTAATAAAATGATCTTGAGGTCTATTTGAGTTGTCTTCCTTTTAAAATAGAGTAAAACCAAAATATAAATTGATGCTGGTAATCCACTCTCCTTTCCATCACATTTTGAGCCGATAAAAATAATTTACGGCAATAACAATCTGAAGTTAACAATTATACAGAAGCATTTATATTTTAGTGGCAAAGCTCTAAGAAAATGCCTAAGAGAACATTCTGTTTCAACAGAGAAATGCTTTTAACCTACTTTATGAAAGTGAACATATTCAAAACTTCTGTTAGGCTGTAATATCTGTAGGCACAATTCTACATTAACTATTGAAATGCATTTCTCTTTTGGTAAAGTAGTTTATAAAAAGGTCAACTGAACACTATAAACAAGCATTTTCTCTATGATATTAAATTTCAGGAGCTTAAAAAATACTTAGCTCAACTGTAAAATTCAATAGTTCAATCATATTAAGAAGAGTTATATAATCATCACCACAATAAATTTTAAAACATTTTATTCTTTCTTGTCCTCTTTGTTATTAGCTCCCCACTTTCTCTCAACTTCCCTTGCCATACCCCTCAAGAAACCACTAAGCCAGTTACTAGTTCTATAGATTCACCTACTGGTAACTCAAATTTTTAAAATAAGGCAAGTGAATTCTATCTTAGGCAAAACATGAGAAATGCCTCAGAGCATTAATTTGAGTGGTAAATATATTTAAATATATTAACTCAAAACAAAAGGCCTCCCCCTGAGAAATCATTCCAGACCCTGCTATACTAAGTCCCCTTTTTTGGAAAGTTCCCCAGTCAGCATCTCTAGTTGTGGCCACAGTCAGTGCCATGATGAATGACACAACCCCATTCACAACTCCAAAGGCAGCCAAGTCTGAAGGAGGCCCTGATGTGAATGAACACACTACCCAATGATAACTGACTGTATCCATATGCCCTATGAATACGAAACTGAAAGAGAAGATGAATCACTGGGTGGTAGGAGCAGAATGCAATGAAAAAGAAACCCTGGAGTCACAGGAGGGGCAAGTTAACAGAAGTCCTTGGGTAGACAAAAGACCTAGGAAGTAGAGGGAGAAGTAAGATTGACAGCAGAGAAGTAGAAGTAGAGATAAAGTCAAAAAGACCACTGTAAGAAAAACAGGTGAAGTCTTGTTGAGGGGCCACTGAGATAACCCATTTCCTAGAACAACCTGGAATCACTTCAGTTCTCACTGTTCGCCCAAATTACAGCTGTTTCACACAGGTCCTTTAGGAAGGCCATGTTACTCATAATGGGAAGATGAGCCATCCCATTCCTACGGTTTTTTAAGTAAGCTTTTGTCCCTAACCCATGTGTATCAACCAATAAGTAGCTCTCCAGAGTCATGTACTTAGAAGGTCAACTGTAAGAAGCTGACCCAATTGTACCTTATGAAGAAAAATAACCTCCCTGACTCTGAACTTCTGTAAAGAGTGATGGAAAATTGAGGAGTGGGGGGAGGGGGAATATTTTGGTGATGGTTGAACAGCATGATAAACATCATCAATGTAACTGAATTGTGTGTGTGTGTGTGTGTGTGTCTGTGAAGAATGCTGAATGCTTTCATGGATCATTTAGATTAGGTTAAGCTAAATATCATTGAGTCCAGTCTGATTCAGAACAACTTCATGTGGCTTAAGTAGAATTGCCCCATAGGATTGTCTAGGCTGTGATCTTCATGGGAGCAGATTGCCAGAAATTTCCTCCCAAAATGCTGCTGGCAGGGTGGGTCTGAACCTCAACCCTTCAATTAGCAGCTGGACACAGAACGGTCACTACCATAGTATAGAAACAAAACAACCAAAAAGACCAAGGTGTCTAGAAGGAAGAACATACAAAAGTAAAGCAAAATAGATTTCTCCACATCTTAAACACAATGTGTGCTGGTTACATAATCTCGTGTCACTTTTAGAGGATTAGGAGTGAAGGCGTGGAGCCTGGCCTGTCAATCAAGATATAACCAATGAGGCCTCTGGATAGGCATGGCCTTCTCCTGAGAATTCTGGGAACTCCAGTATTTCCCCTTTGGGGGCAGAAAACACATTCTCTCCTGCTTACTCCCTGAGACTACGTTCTACTGACAAGACCTGACCATACACGTGGCACTACACTGAGAGACTCTATGCCCTGGAAACTGGAGAAGCCACGTGGAGACCCCTGCCAGCATTGAAATACTTACAATGCCACTGGATCCAAAGACTTTCTACCCACTGGACTGTGATCGTCTTGCATTCGGCATCATTGCATATGTTTCATGAGTCTGAAGAGGACTTTATAGATTGGTATCATACATATGGGTTAATATTGGACTTATGGGCTTGGACTGGACTAGGTTGGGATGCTTTCTTAATGTACAATTACCATTTATATAAAACTCTCCCTTATACAAATATGTGTCTCTATGAATTTATTTCTGAGGTCTACCCACACTAACATACAATGCATAAATTAAAACTTTATAACATATTTACTGGGAAGAAAGGATCTCTTCCTCTTGTCTTCTAATCATTAGGTTACTTTTGTTCATATGAATATTTGTGATAAAGCTATGTAGATAAGGACAGTAAATCTAGTGACCAATTGCAATCCTCAAGCAACTAGAAATGAAAATATCCACATATGTATTTGGAGGCATTTTATTAACCAAGGACTTACAAAGTAATTGCTGCTGGGAAAGTCTTATTATCCAGCTTGCATAAATCACATTTTGAAAAATACTTAATGACTTAGGAGAAAGATAGTCCTTTTATAACATCAGATGGAAAAGCTGATTACAAAACTGCCCTAAGTAACATAGTCATAATTGTGCAGATGTCTGTTTCTGGGGATATATCAGAACATCTAAGCATTAAGAAATCATGGGTGATACAACAATACCAACAATCACCAAAATATATGAGTGTGGTTACAAATGCATATAGGCATAGGTATGAGAGGGTACCTATGTGTACACAAATAGATGTATCTATAGGCATATATACATACATACAGGTATATGTATACACCCATGTACAACCATATAGATAACAAAACCATTTAGTGGGCACAGTTTTGGCGAATACTTCTTAGAAATACCTAAATGGTTCATAAGATTTGTGGTTAAGATTTGAAAGTTTAGGCCTATATTCTCATGGGACAATTCAGTTGATTGGTATAATAAAGTTCTTAAAATATATATTCTACATCTCAATGTGGTGAGCACTGTCAGGGTTTTATGGCTTGTTGGCCATCTCAGATACACCAATTGGTTTCCACTTGAGTGGAACAAAAGAGAAAGAAGGAAATCAAAGACTTGGGGTAGAAAGTAATCTCCAGAACTTAGAGCCTATCTAGCCTGAAACCAGAAGAACTACGTGCTACTTGGCTACCATCACCAACTGTTTTGATCAAGGCCACAGTAGACAGGTACTGATAAAACAGGCGGAAATTGCTTAACAGAACTCAAAATCCTCCAAAGTCCAGACTTACCATCAGACTTATTGATTCTAGAGGACTCCTGAGATTATGACCCTGAGACACTCTTTAAATCTTAACTCAAAGTTATCCCGTGATGTCACTTTTTAGCTGAATCACAGTTTGGCCCATGAAATAAAGAATATCACAATTCCACGGTGAGCTCCTTTAAAAAAAAAAAAAGCATCTGGATGAGACCAAATGATCAAAACTCACTGTAAAGGCAAGATCAAAACGTAAGGAGGCAAGGGAACGAGAGTACTGGAAATGGTACAGCCAGAAGGACATGAATCTGAGCGACGACAGCATGGGTGCAGGGTAACCAACATCACTGAATATGTTGTATAGGTATTATTAACTGAGAGCCTACTTTGCTGTACTACTTTGCATCTTGAACATAATGAAATATTATTTTTAAAAGGAGCCGTAAAGAAAGATCCCTGGCAAGGAAGTTTGTGCTTAACTGCTGGTTTAAAGATTGCTGAGTGGAACCCACCCAACAGTGCAACAGAGGGGAGAGGGAGACCTGGAAACCTAGTTCTGAGAAGAGGACAGCCAAGAAAACCCCTCAACAGCCTGTGTGGTCATGAGGCATCAGTGAGATCAGATCTCAGGATCATAGAACAAAATATATATATATCATTGTGAATGAGGGGGAGTTCAGAGTGGGGAGCCAAAGCCCATCTATAGGCAAATGGACATCCCTTACAGAAGGGTCGCGGGGAGACTAGCCAATCAAGGTGCAGTGTAGCAGCGAACATACAACTTTCCTCTAGTTCTTAAATGCTTCTTCCCCTCCACTATCATGATCCCAATTCTACCTTATAAATCCGGCAAGACCAGAGGATGTCCACTGGTACAGATTGGAACTGGAAACACAGGCAATCCAGGACAGATGATCCCTTCAATGGTGAGAGTGGCAACACCGAGAGGGTGGAGGGAAGGTGGAGTCAAAAGGGGAAACTGATTACACGAATCTACATATAACCTGCCTGGGGGACAGACAACAAAAAGGTGAGTGAAGGGAGATGTCGGACAGTGTAAGACATGACAAAATAAGAATAATTTATGAATTATCAAGGGTTCAGGAGAGAGGAGAGGTGGGGAAGGGAAGGGGGAAATGAGGAACTGATACCTAGGGCTCAAGTAGGCAGCAAATATTTTGAGAATAATGATGGCAACAAATGTACAAATGTGCTTCACATAATGGATGGATGTATGGATTGTGATCAGAGTCGTACAAGCCCCCAATAAAATGATTTAAAAAAAAAAAAAGAAAAAGAAAGTCCCGCAGAGCAAGGCTGCCCTGTAGCATGTGGACTCACCAGAACTTGGAACTGGCTTGACAGCCACAGGCTTGATTTGGGCTTTGTTCTGTGCTAGTAGAAGCTGGGGTCACAGTGACTCTCCAACGAAGCGCAGACAGTAAGTTAACCAGTAAAGCGGTGGTTGTCCAGTTGGTTCCAATCCAGGGCAACCCCCTGTGTGTGAGAGCAGAACAGTGCTCATTAAGGGTCTCACCACTTACCTGTGTAGAGGTAGGTTTTCAGGTGTCCCCTGCAGGCTGCCTCTGGACAGACTCCAGCTATAGACCTTTCAGGCAGGTGAACCTTTTGGATCCACTCAGAGAATAATGGGTGCTGGTTGTGTGCTGTTTCTTGAGTGGGGTGCCTGCCAGTTATATAAGGTTGCTTGTAAACAACATTTTGAATTAAGATGTACAAATATATTTCCTTGTGTATCATCGAATTTTTAAAAATCATTTTATTGGAGCCTCCTACAACTCTCATCACAGTCCATACATACATCTGTTGTATGCAAAGCACATTTGTACACTTGTTGCCATCATCATTCTCAAAACATTTTCCTTCCACTTAAGCCCTGGTATCAGCTCCTCATATTCCCCCTATCTCTCCACCACCCCCTCCTCAATGAACTCTTGATAATTTATAAATTATTATTATTTTGCCATATCCTATCCTGGCCAATGTCTCCCTTCAACTACTTCCCTGTTGTCCATACCCCAGGGAGAAGGCTATATGTAGATCCTCGTAATCAGTTCCCCCTTTCTACTTCACCTCATTGAATTTAACAAAATACATTTCAAACATTAAACTTTAAAAAATCTTTTTAAAAAGCTGGAGTGAGGATGAAATAAACAAATATGCAAATATAAAAATATTATTAGTGGCTGCCTAGGGTTGTAAGGAGTCTATCTGAGATGCACTGAGGATGCCTTCCTGGTGGTGGAATCATTTGGAAAGAAGAGGAGAGAATGGGTGCATGGTTGGAAGAATGTAATCAAAGTCACTGAACTGTCCACATAGGAAATATTGGCTGCCCTGTTGTGCAATGTTTAGCAGCCCAAACACAACAGCAGCAAAACATGGGTAAAGAATCTTATGTCCTTCTTCACGTATGTTTTTAACATACCCCACTGGAATGGTGGTGCTGAAGAAGAAGACAAGCACCCTGAAAGCACCAGGGCCTGCTGCAAGGAGACAGCGACCCGCTGGAAGAGTAGATGGGCAGCCAGTGGCAAGGAGGCAATTCTTGTCCACCCCCCACCCCGCCCCCCATTCATCTGACATTCTCTGGACAGCTGGTCAGGAGAACCTAGTCTCTGAACATCTGAGGGGGAAGGATAAAGAGCAAAGTCCAAAAGGAGATGGACTGACACCGGGACTACCTACAACGGTGGGTTGAGGCGCCAGAACAAGGGCAAGGAGTGTGTGGTCTGCTGTAGACAGGGCCACAGCCAACTCGAGGGCACTGAACAGCAATGTCCCGTAATAAACAAGCAGTGGTTTTATGACGAAAAACAAAGAAACGTTCACTGCTTTTAAAGGCAGAGAGACAGCATTTTATTCATTGCTTATTGCGAATTCTGCCCAAAGGGACCTCCGCTAAACACCCTTCCTTTCACTAGTAGTCAATGCATTATTCAAAATGCTTTAGAGTGCTTCCATAAACCCCACAGAGAAGTTCTTGTTATCGCCAACAGGCCCAAGGCCTCATTAAGTGAGTATTTCATGTGGAAGCACAGACGCGCATGTAGATTTTCTCGCCAAAGAGGGGCCCAGCGAACAACAGGAGAAAGTATACAAATCAATGTGTTAAAGGCCTCCACCACCACCCCTCCCTGCCCTGAAGGTGGAACTGTTATGTTTGGCCCATAGAGAACTTTCAGATATGCAAGTCACTTGAACTCACGTAGTTTTCCTTCTCTACTTGGTTTAAGCATTGGGAGCACGACCTCTGCCCCTTTCTGAGCCCTCGTGGTGTTGCAATGCATGTAACGCTTCATTGGGCATCCCCTGGAATATTTCCAAAAGCATTTCACATGTGCTAATCCTTCACCCAGAGGCCAAGAGGCAGCGGGTTCCGTCTGGCTGATCGATCCCCACGAATGTGTCTTCAAGCGCCACGGTTGAAGGGGAGGAGACCCTGCAATCCATGCCAGGCCTGCCCGAAGGAGAGGGCTGAAAAGGCACAGCTGCCTGGGAGAGGCACACCCTTCAGTCCAAAAGCACTTGCCGGCTGCTCACTCTGGTTGGTCCTCTTAGGCCAAGTGAGTCTCATGTATGAGTAATATTTCCATTTTTCAATTCCATTCTCATGCACTTAGTCATCACCACCACACCCTGATGTTTCTGCCAGAAATGTTTCGGGGAGAGTGTGGAGCATCGTCAATGTTCAGAAAGGACAGGCCTAACAACCGTTTGTCCCACCTTTCAGAAGTGGCCCAACCCCTCACCAAGTTGGCATCTTTGGGTGGTCATTTCACTCAGAGAGTCAAGGTACATGGTCTCTTGATGTCTTTGATTACTGGAGACGAGCCCTCAGCACAAGCAAGGAACTCCTGCCTAGGGCTACCTACCTTGTGCCATGGGAAAGACTCCTAAAATTCCTCCCCCTACCACCCCCCAAAAAACCCTCAAGCCTTACAATCTGGACTCTGGTATTAACTGCTAAAGTCATTTTCACAGACTTTTATTAAAGTTAAACTACACCACCAGTCAGAGAAAAGCCCCATCAGTCATCAGAAACTAGCAGATTAATTGATGAAATGCCTAGGACAAGAAGGGCTTTGGGGAAGAAGAGGAAAGGCATACAGACTACCCCAGATATTGGGGTTGGGTCGGGGGAAGGGGTCTAGGACCCCAATACTCTGGAGGCCACGGACATCAAGACATTACCAGGCACTAAAGAGAAGCAGAGGAGCTATGACTTCGGAAGTAAGTGCCAAAGTACCAAAAGGGTTAAGGAAGGGCAGGCTTTGTGGCCTGTCACTAAAGGAAGTATCTGTCCAGTCATGCAGAGAAGCTAGCGCTACAATTTAAATAACTTTTTAAATTGAAAGGAAGCATAGAGAAAATCAGAGAAAGTAAAAGTATGATTAGCCCAGCGGAGTATCACAAAATAAACGGTACAATCACTTATGCAGGTGAAGAAAAGGAGCATTTCAGAATTCGGCTAAAGCCTGCTGCCAGTTGCCCACCTTCTCTCCTTTTCAGAAATAGCCTCTGTTTTGACTTCTTATGCTATTGCCTGCTAAATTTTCTATCAATAGAATTATGCCAATGTAGATATAGTTTTGTGACTGATTTCCTCCTTTCATTGTTATGTTTGTGAAATGTGTTCCTGTCTCTTGTTGTTTTGTAGTTTATTCATTTCCATTGCTCTAGGGTATTTTACTGCATGAATATGTCACCGTTTATTTGGCAATGCTACAGCGGATGGTGGTTAGCATTCAAGCATCTCAGTTATGTTGTTGGTGAAGAATATTGAAAGTCCCATAGGCTGCCCGTAGACCAGACAAATCTGCTGTGGAAGAAGTTCAGCCAGAGAGTTCCTTGAGAGTGAGAATGGTGAGACGGCATCATATCATCCGCAGAGACCCATCCCTGGAAAAGAACGTCAGGATGGGAAAAGTAGAAGACCATCAAAATAGAGGAAGACACTTGACAAGACGAATTGACCTAGCGCCTACAACAATGGGCTGAAAGATAAGAAAACTGTGAGGATGGGGCAGCATTTCATTCTGCTGTGCGCAGGGTCGCTGTGGGTCAGAACAGATTCCCCACCCCCAGCCCCCACCTAACAACAGCAACACCACAACTTTTGGACATGTGTGGGGTGTTCCATGTGTGGGGTCGAGTTATTATGCTTGAATGCTGCCGTGGATATTCTTGTATGTGACTCAACCTACTTGTACCTGTAATTCAGTGGTATAGATCTAGGAATGGAATGAATGGCCATCTAATTTTCCAAGTAGTTGAATCATTTACATACCACCAGTGGGATATAAAAGTTTCAGTTGCTCCATATCTGAGAACTCTCAGTTTGCTGAAGGCTATGAATGACAGCAGAAGCCCCGAATCCATTTGCAAAGTCCACACAAAGATTAAGCCTCTGGTGAATTCCCTCAGAGCATACGAGAGTCATGCGAATAGTCTTATAAGACAGAGAGCAGTGTTGAGATGATGATAGTAGATAAATTTAGGTTAAATTGTAATACTTTATTTGATCTCCCTTTGGACCCACTTAACCGTTGCCTCAATTTTCTGCTTGTTTGTTTGTTTGTTTGTTTTTTAAGTGAAGGGGAGTGCAAGGGAGAAGCCTCCAGGGGACCCCCTGTGAACATAGAGCAGGGATGTAGAGAGACTTGCTATCATGCAGGGTGCATTGGAAAGCTGATTCTGGCAGAGGTATTTATGTTAAAATTTAACACTTAATCCTTGATTTCCTTTTTTACTTACTTTAAAGCTGCCCTAGTTTTTAATATTTTCTGCTTTCTTTTTGTTTGTTTGTTTGTTTTGGGGGTGGGGGCCCTCTGGTGGTCATGGGAGCTACCCAGTCTTGCTCCCGGAGAGCCGCTGCTGTATTCGAACCGCCAAGCCCGTGGGCCACAGTCCTGCACTCAACCACTACGCCACCGGGTTCAGCCCTATTTTCTGCTTTCTTTATGACGGGGGTTTTCCTCTTTTGTTTTGTTTTGAAGATATTTCCAAATTGCTTGTTTTTATTACAGTTTTATTGGCATTTTTTCCACTTACCACACAATTTATAGTTATTTATAGTTTAATAGTTTAAACTATTTAAACTATTTAAATTTATAGTTTAATAATATCAATAAGAGTTGTACAAACATTGCCATAGTCAATTTTAGCACATTTTCTCCTTTGTTGTACTCATTATTGGTGAAATTTTTAAAGCTGTTGTAAAAATATGTACACAAAACATTCTCCAACTCAACATCTTCTATATGTATATCTCAGTGCTATTGATTATGCTGTTATGCAACCATTATTGCTATCCTTTTCAAAATTATTCCAGCACCATCAGCATAAGCACAATGCCCCCTAAGCAAAAACGCTTCTGATTGAAGTTTTTCTCTACTTTATATTGGTATTGTCGTTAGTACATATGTTTTAGTATTTTGTTTTTGTGTGTTGTTTCATGTATTAAATCCAGGATGGGCATATCTATAGAGACAGTAATTGGATGGATGGTTTCCTGGGGTCCTGATAGAGGAGACTAGGGGGAAATGGGAAGCTAATAACAAGAAGTATAAGAAAGAAGAAAATATTCTAAAATTGATTGAATGAAAAATACAGTCTTTGGTATGGATTACAATGCAATGTAACTCACACTCATTCACTCACTGCTGTCCCATCAATTCAAACTCATCTCAACCCTATAGAGACAGCATCATGATAAACAAAATAGGAGTGATGTTATCAAGAATTTCATTTTACCTGGGTCCACAGTCAATGCTTATAGATACAACAGTCAAGAAACTGGGTACTGCATTACCCTGGGTGGATCTGTTGCAAAAGACGTCTTTAATATGGTAGAGAGCAAATATCACTTTGAGGACTAAGGTTGCCCTAACCCAAGTTTTGACATTTTCAATTGCCTCAAATGCCTGTGAAAGATTCATAATGATGTAGAAAGATTGAGAAAAATTTAATGCCTTTGAATGACGATGCTGATGAGGAATATTGAATATCCCCTGGATTGCCAAAAGAGAGAATATGTCTGTTTTGAAAGAGATGTCATCTCATGCACTTTGGTCATGCTGTCTACAGAAACCAGTCGCTAAAGATGGACGTCATGCTTGGTAAAGTAGAGGATCCACAAAAAAGAGGAAGACACTTACTAAGAGGGACTGGCACAGTTCCTGCAACATGGGCTCAAGCAACAATAACCACAGTGAGAAGAGCTCAGGCCTGCCCCAATGTCAGTCCATTGTACATAGGGTAACTGGGAACCTGAGCCGACCCGATGGCCCTTACAACAACGGGGGGGTTCTGGTCGGTACTGCTGGTTTTGCTCTAGAGCAGGGGTCTCCCGATTCATAACAGGAGCAAAATGACAGTGATGAAGTAGCAACGGAAATAATTTTATGGTTGGAGGAATCACCACAGCATGAGGAACTGGACTCAAGGGCGGCGGCACGAGGAAGGTGAGAACCACTGCCCTAGAACATGTTATCACTGACACGGTAGAGGACTACCACTGAGTGTGGGAATCGGGTTTAGAATTCAGAGTCACATTTTCAAACTTTGCAGGTTGCAAATAGTTTGTACCAGTTTCTACAACTAATTTCACCTGCCAGTCACAAAATAAGACGCTGATTAAAGCTACTGCAGACAATATTAGTCCTTGGAAGCCATGGAAAAGTAAACGATGATGGGTATTTGATGATGTTGTGAAACAAGAATCTCTGAGAATGAGCTTTCTCCGAATTACTCATAGAGCAGGTTCTTGCAAAGTGGGGGCGAGCCTCAGGCCATGTGGTTTCTTTGAGGGTCAAGTAAAGACTTGGCATTGTTCAGTGCCACTGAGTCTATGTAAACTAATTGCCAGGGTGTGACTGAGTGGCTCTACCCCTCAGGGGTCTGCCAGCCGTGGTTCTTCCAGGGACAGACCACCAGCTCTTTCTGCCCAAACCCAGCCGGGTGCATCCAGACCACCAGCCTTCTGGTTCTCAACCAAGAACATAACAATGTACTCCTGGGGACTCCTTAAAAAAAAAAAAATCCGGGGCTGAGTCCTGGTGGCGTAAGTGGTTGAGTGTGGGGCTGCGGCCCGCTGGCGTGGCGGTTCAAATCCCGTGGCGGCTCTCAGGAGCAGTACTCGGTAGCGCCCATGACCACCAGAAGCAGTGATGCCCACAAAAAAAACAACAACAACAAATCCTTGGGAGCTAACAATAATGAAAGAAGCTAACAAGAAAGAAGAAAATGTTCTTAAGCTTATTGTGGTGATGATTGTGCAACTCTTCTTGACCTGAGCACGTCAATGAATTGTCTGATTTGTTGACTATGTGCCAATGCGGCTGTTTATGAGGTAGGAAAAAAGACTTAAGAGTTTCAAATTCCACCTGTCAAAGTTTGGGGTTTTTTCTGTTTTTTTTTTTTAATTAAAAGATCATTTTATTGGGGACGCTTACTGCTCTTATAACAACCCACACATCAATTGTGTCAGGCATATTTGTACAGATTTTGCTATTCTTATTTTCCAGACATTTGCTTTGTATCGAGCCCTTGGTATCAGCTCCTCTCTTTGCCCTTCCTCCCCTCCCCCACCCTCGTTATACCTTGATAAATTATAAATTTTCATATCTTACACTGACTCTTGTCTCCCTGCCCCCATGGTTTCTGATGTTCATCCCTCTGGAGTGGTGTGTGTGTGTGTCTATAATTTCAATAGGTTTCCCCTTTATCCCCTTCTCTCCCCACCTTCTCCCTTCCCCTAACTCTTCTGATTTCCCTTCTCCCAATCCTGTTCGTGTGTCCATGTGTCATGAGCTCTTACCGCTTATCTACACATGTGCACATGCTCTGGTCTAACCTGCCGTGAAAGGCAGCACTGGGCTCATGATAGTGCGGGGTGAGGAAGCCTCAAAGAACCAGAGGAGCAGTGTGTGTGTTTTCAGTGTTTTATGGCACCCTGGTTGACTCATGCCCTTCCTTGTGATCCCTCTGTGAGAGGATGTCCCATTGTCTAGAGATGGGTTAGGGTCTCTGCTCTGGCTCTTCTCTTGTTCTCAACAAACCTGGCGAAGCTTTGACCGGAAGTAATAACAAGGTCAGATAAGTGTCTCTTTCTCTATTTTAGAAGGCGGGAAAGCTGCAATTGATCTTTCTCTTCACCTCAGCCAAGCAGACGGTCCTAACTGGATCCGCCCCTGCTGCCTCTGACAGTCTTGAGTGAGTAGTCCCTCATAGGAACTATGTACCATATTGAGATACTACACATGTGAGGAGGGAGAGAAGGGTATGGGGAAAGTACATGGGGAAAATGACACGCTACTACATCAATACTACTAACTCACAGGTAGGCACACAGTGGGTTAGCAGATCTGCTGCTGAAATCTCACTAAAACAAAAGTTCTCCAGGACAACAGTGGGGGGCTCCTGGGGAGTGTGAAAGCCTAACTGAAAGGAGGTTCACGTCTGTTCAGAGATGCCCGAGAAGAACGCCTAGCGACCTACTTCTCAAAACCCATCTGCAGAAAACCACATAACACACAGCTCTACTGTGACTCATCAGAGTCAATTCAATAGCAACCAGTTTTAAAGAACAAGTGGGTCTCAGCAGCGCAAAGGACTCAGGAAGGTTTGACACTCTGGACCGCATTCAAGGAAGCCACATTTCAGGGAGAGGGAGTGGGAACCAGGCCCTGGAAACAGGAGATAACATGGGAGGAAGGCACTGTGGGAGGAGGGAGGGCCAAGCGACAACTGAAAACCATGATTAGCCATTTCCCAGATTCCCCCTAGGCTGACCCGGAAGCACTGAAACCTACTGTCCTGCATGCCTTCGGTGTCCAAAGCCACCACCAACCCCCCTACGACCAGTCATTCATGATCTGCTCGGTTTACCCCAGGACACACCCATGGTGCATTCGGGTTTTCAGATCGCACTCAGCCTAACTGGAGAAATATAGATGGGCTCTCACATACCCATATTTTAATTTCCACCAAAGGGATGCTTCATTCTGTCTGCAAGAACTTTCTTAGGCAGAGGAACAGCCCAGTGTGGCTGGCACGTGTCTGCCCAGAGGTTAGGAGGACCAAGGAGGCCTGCTGATTCTCCACTTCCTCCCCGAGTTCTGGCTTTTGCTCTGCTTCCCGAGAAGCTCTGAGGACATGCCAGGCCTCCCCTGGGCTGCGTGCTGGGTTTAGGGAGTGAAGCTGGTGCGTGCTGCGGAGCTGGAGCCTGGAAGAGTGAAAGAGAGAGCAGGGACTCTCGCTCCCACCCCTTTCTCCTTCAGGAGTCCTGCTGGCACAATGGGGCAAAGACTGGGTTGCTGTTTTGTAAAGTGGGTGGTTTGAATCCACCAGGCATGCCTCCGGAGCAAGACGAGGCTGTTGCCTCTTGTCCAGAGGGCTACAGTGACTTAGAATGGACTCAGCAGCACTTTCCTTCTTGGGTGTCCTAGGACTACATGTTTCACTTCTGAAACATGGTCCCTCCTCCGGCTAATGGGCTAATGACTACTGTGCCCGCCTTCCCTCCTCAGGCCAAACAGGTGTTCACCTCTTTCATTGCCACTATCCTGGGCGGGGCTCAACACCCTTGCTGGGTCCCTCAGCGTAGTTACTGTTCACCTCTGTCCACAGTTTCTTCATCACAATCTCTTCTGTGAAACTGTCTTTTAGTTTTATTGGCACTCAATCCACATATCCCACAATCCAAGAGTTCAGTCATATCCAGCAGTGTTGTACGATCATTACCACAATTAATTTTAGAACACTTTCTCCCCTCCCTCCCATTAGAACACCTACAAAATGAGTTGTGCCATCACCATTCATTCTAGTGTTCCCACCCCTACTCCCACATGCATTGTTTGCTCTCCCACATCCTATCTCCCACCCCCACCCCTACTTCCCCTAAAAACCCTTGCATCAGTTCTTATCTCTATGCATCTACTCTTTGTGTACTTCCCAAACTGGAAAACCCAGCAGAAACAACTTTTTTATTATTATTAAATCATTTGGGGGGG
>PVJH01009273.1:0-80100 GCA_004026705.1 Nesogale talazaci | reverse complement strand
CCTTGTTTCCTAAATATGCTTAGTGTGGTCTAAAAACAGCACACCATGGGCTTGGTGGTTCAAATCCAGACTCAAGGCTGGGTAGCTCCCACAACCACCAGAGAGCAGTGATGCCAAAAAAAAAAAAAAAAACTAAAAACAGCACAGAGACCAATGTGACTGGAGCAGAGTGAGTGAGAGAAAGGGGGAGGTGATAGCAGATAGTCAGAGAGAAGGATCCAGGATTCCTGGGGAGGGCTATGGACTTTCCACTAGCAGGATGGCAAGCCATGGGAGGATTTGAGGATAATAATGATGTCATCTGGCTAATGTTCTTTCTATGAGGTGATTTTTGTTCCTTCTACTGCTGTCACAGAACCATCATAAATGAGTGGCCTTAAAGAATAGAAATTTATTTCTCACCATTTAAGAAAGAGAAGATGAAATTCAGGACACAGACTCAGTCATTTTGGGGGGGGGGGGGTGGAAATCCTTCTCTTGGCTTCCATAGAGAAAATCTTTTAAAAAGCATGTGATCACATGAATAGAGTTTTAGAAGGAATCCAAAGACATGAGAACAAATCAAACTCATTGAGATTGAATCAACGATGACATATTGTGACTCTCTGTGGGTTTCCAAGACTCAAATTATTTATGGGAATAGGAAGTCCAGTCTTTCTCCAAAGGAGTTTCTTGTAGTTTCAAACTGTCAACCATGCAGATTACAGCACCAAAGACAACCACTACTGCCTCAGGGCTCCTTAAGACATACAAGAAACCTTGAAAATTAGATTTTATTATCTACAAGATGATTCTCCAGAAGACTGAAGTCAATGCTGACACTTAGTGCCTCTAGAACAAGGTAAGATATCTCCTACAAGTTTGTAGGACTGTACTTTTACAGCAGTAGGAAATCTAGTCTTTCTCCCAAGGTGGGTCTCTCTCTGCCTCACAAAGGCTCATAACACCTCCCCGTGAGTCCAGTAGATGGTCTATGTATAGAAAAGTACTGCTAGGACATAGTGTTGTTGAGAAAGGGCTTAGAAAGTAGAACAAATTAAAAGTTCTTAGCTGTCTCTAATCACTGACAAGCCACCTTCTCTTGAGTGGACAACACTGTAACATGCTGATCAAAAAAAAAAAAAAAAAGAATGGCCTCCATTCAGAAATGATCAGTCATGTAGGAATTTTACTTATACCTACACAAAATATCCCCAAACTCATTGCTGTAGAGTCAATTCCAGTTCACTGGGAATTGACTGTCAAAGTAGAACTGTCCAATAGGTTGTCCAAGGCTTCCTCTTCACCGAAGAAGAATGCCAAACCCCACTGACCTTTATGTTTGCAGTACTCTTCATGCAAATAATACAGGAGAGGTTGTGATAAAAGCCATTGAAAAATACACACAATAAATACTACAAAACAAAAGGGATTATAAATGAACAAACACAACAACACTATGAACTAAATTCAATGGTAGAATCTTGAGAAGGCACTAAGACTACGGATTCAAGGAAATGCTAAACATTCAATAGGGGGAGATAAAAGCAATCTGAACGTAGTCAAAAATCATCTGCACCGGAATCTAACTTCAGCAAAAGCAATACCATGGAAGGCTATGAGGAAGTGCTCACTGGTCAGGAACCAGCAGGCACAAGCACCTCCGAAGGCCTTGTTGAAGGAAGCTACTCATAGTTTTACCTACTGCCATCTCTGGAATAAATGAATGAAAGGCAACCATATATTCCCACTCTTGCTGACATTCCGGATCCTAATATATTGTCCACATGTGGACAACGTTAGTATAATGAACCTGAAGGAGTTCTCCACATCTCTGGTAGGAGCCAAGATCAGCTTGACTTACATAACCTCCATCCTAGACTAAATGGAAGAGAAACAGTTCCTCAGGGAGGATCGGTGGTGGTGTTAATTTACAGAAGTGAGTGTTAAAAAAAAAAACTAAAGCAACTCTTTACTACAGGGACATAATGAACAGATTTGAGACAAAAAGTAAAAGGGCAAAAAACATTTTAAGGTTTAAAAGAAAGTGATAGTGGCTCAAGACAAAGTCGATCCAATACATTTCAACCTTTGTTTTTCAGGCCCACAGATGGCTACTAACAAGGACCGTGAGTGGGATGTATATGTATTTGCATAACACACTCACTGCTGCCACATTTGGGGCAGGTGCTTTTGGGCCACATTTAAAGTAGAATTTCCTCAGTTGTCTTACTCAGACACCAAGGATCTCGTAGTTTGAACGGGATTTCCTCCATGTGGCTGGTCAAGACCGCACGGTCCTGCAGAGAAGCAGGGCCGACCCTAAATGTATTGTTTTCTTTGGTTTGCTTGTTATTCAGACCAAGTGCATGTAGAATAAGTAAATTATATTAACCTATTCCACCTGAGACGTGTTTTAATTATGAGTTGGTTATAGACATGATAGAAAGAACTGAGACAAGTCTGTGAACTGTTTCTTATCTACTGCTAGGGTTGCTACAAAGTAGAATCATCTAGACAGCAAGAGATCTGGATTTGGCTTGTGGTTCATTTCAAATCGCAACTTGGAGAAAAATGTCCAGTTAGCTTTTAATTATCATTTTCTATGAAACAAAGTAAAGACGGGTGCAAGGAGAGAAATGATAAAATATGGTAAGATGTGCTAAAAAGAATGACATCCTCTAGCCTGTTCAACACAGCATAATAGGAGCTTGAGTTATTCTGACTGTTACTATGGATATCAAGAAGAAAACAATTCCCACAGGACTTCACTTAACCAGTGAACCAGATTATCTGACTGCATCATCTGATCCACAAAGACAAAAAGAACTCTGGGTATCTCACCTTACTTCAGTTATGGAGGCCCTCAGATGATCTGGGATATTAAAACAAAATATCCAAATGAATCTGACTACATGAAGGTTAAATGACAATATTTACATTTTTCCATCTTTGCATAGCAGAACCATTAGTTAAAAGCAGAGGTTCCAGGTCCACTCCTTACTAAACACCATGTGTGCTTCATTTTCATCTGAGAATCATTTTGAAAATAAAATAAAATAAAACACTAAAGGTAATTTTTTAGCCATACTTGGTAGATTGCAAATATTTAATAATTTTTTCCTTATTTTTATTGTCACTAAATACAATTAACAGAACATTCTAATGATAAATAGCTGAGTACTTTGCATGGCATACTTTGAAAGAACCCAGGCTTAAGTATCATACAGCTTCCTGTGTTGCTTGTAGGGCTTGAAATCTGCTTTACCTTTCTGCATAGGTTTTGTATATTTCTATATTGTATATAGAATCCTAGCTGAGAAATGTATATATATATAGCTATATCTTTCACCATTAAAATTGTAACCACTTTGAAACAAAGACTAGCTCTTACTCACATACTCATGAACAACAACAAATTATCCTAAATGGATAGTAATTTGATAGGGGTCTGCTAGTCAAAGTGTTTGCCACAGAACAACCACGTGGAACCATGTAGACGAGGTGCCTTGCTTCTTTTCCTGATGGGTCTGTGTAAGAGAAGGTGAGGGTGGATGATTACAGGGTTATATGATTACCTTGTGAAGGATCGTCTGAAAGGTTGTGGCTATAAAAAACTTCTCCAGACTCTAACGTGGGATCTGTTCCATTCTGCCATACTTACTGGGTTTAAAATGAGCTATCACAGAAATATGATCAGGGGATCCTATTACCATCATGAAACAATAGCCAGGAGTGGGCCACTTTATCTGGACCCTGGCCTCTGTACTGCCTCCTTCCAGGAGACAGCTGTGACACCAGAGGTGTGGCTGTGGACTAATAAGAACAGGACCAAAGCTCAGAGCACAAGATCGAGAGTGGTCTTTCTGGTCCATGAACTGAGCAAAACTGAACACGTTCTGGCAGGAAGTTTGCTTGTGAAGTAGATAGCCTCCGGGACTTCCTTGGAGGAGCTGGGTTTGTTGACGTACAAAGCTAGAGCTGAGCACCTTCCAGTTTAGCCTTATCGAGGAATGGAGTGTCCGCTAGGTGTTTAGAGGCAGCCCTAAAAGAGTTCTGTATCATTACTAGACTAAAACACAACCCTTGGGATCTAGTCAGTGCTGACCCATCATAACCCTCTGTGGGTGTTCAAAACTGTAAGTGTTTACATGCGTAGAAAGCCCTGTCCTTCTTCCTCCGACATGATGATGGTTTTGAACCGCCAACCGTGGACGTGGCAGCCCCATTTGTAACCTCTCCACTCCCTGGGAGAAAGACTAGGTTTCTATTTCTGTAAACAGTTACCGTCTCAGAAACCCACTATGCGTCAGATTTGAGTGGATGACAGTGAGCAGCATGATTACTTAGAGCAGGGCTGAAATCTAGGGACCCCATGAATGGATCAAGCAGAAACATGCGACGGCCATGGCTAAGATGAGGATATCCTGTCTAAAGAACTGTGCACTGAGTAGTTCTGATTTGTAATTTCTTACCTTTCTTAATAAGCCTCATAATCTCGAGTGGAATCTGGCACTTCGCTGTGGTCATTGCCCTGAAGTCTCAAATCTAGAAAGAAGTGGAGTGTGTGCTGGGAGGGACTATTAGAGTGTGACTAGGTAATGGAGAATATAGGATGGAGACATGTCTGACCTTTGCTTTGAAGGAATCAGCCTTGTGCTCATCTTAAGTTTGGCTCTTGTGGAGCCAAAGGACATCAGATGCCATTCTCCTGTCTTCTTACACTATTTTATTTCACTCAAGAGCTGTGAACTTAAGACTTTTTTTTAGAAAATCTAATAAAATAATGTATCATTATAATAGTAAGTCAGTGGAGGCACTAGTGGCTCAGAGATAAAACCTGGATTAGATTCTCAACCAATGTCCTTCAGTGGCAACTTCCATCTATTTGTCAGTGGAAACCTGGGAGCTATGATGCTTTGACCGAGTTTCAGCAAAGCTTCCAGACTATGGCAAGCTAAGAACAAAGGCATGGTGTTCTACTTCCAAAAATTAGTCAATGAAAACCAAAACATCATGTCCAATATGTAACTGACTGTTCCATTGGTTGTATAGTTACCACAAGTCAGGGGCCCAGTGGGCAGCAATTATCAGCAGCACATTAATAACGATTAACATTTAGCCGCTGCCAAACACATTGCTAGGAAGTTTCTTAATGTTTAACTGGAATTTGACCTCATCTGGATTTCATTTCAGAATGAAACAAATGCACACACAAAAAAACTATTTACTAAAATTAAAATTCTTTGGTGTTTTGCTCTTAAAAAAGTGTTAACTCCAAGGAACTTTTCTATTTTTCTAAACAATGCCATCTGGAAATATGTCTTAATGTATATATTTGAATAAACAAGGAGAAGGACACATCTGACCGACCTCATCTGGCTACAAAAGAGAGAAGATAACCCCACACAAACCTAAGATCAATTGCCACAAGGCAAAGATTAGAAATGTCTCCATTCTTCTTTTACCCTATTCTGACACCAACTCTTCCAATACTCTGCTTGTTTGCTGGGTTCTATAACTCTTTGCCGTGGCTATAAAGAACTGACAAAAAATACTCATGATTAAGATTTATTAGGGAAGTGTTCAGGTTACCATAAATCAAAATTTTAAAAAAAATTAAGTCCCAAATTCATACCAGATAATGAAACTACCACAGGTACTTACTTACTGGCTTGGAAATCATGTTTCCTGGTAAATTCGACTGCTTTTTCTTTAATAGGTGATATACTCAATGTATGATAAAAAAAGATGACACTTTCTGATCCCGTAAAGGTTTGCAGTCTCAGAAACACATAGAGACAATTCTGCTTCTTCCTATCTACTCTCTGTGAGTCTCTGTGAGTCTCACAGGCAGTGGGTTTGATTTAGGAGTTTACTCAATTGAATACAGAATCCCATGTATTTCCCATATAAATGTCTACAACTTAAGCTATTGTGTATAACGTGCAGACCAGAAACTTAAATGCTAACTATGCTTGCCATGCCAACACTGAGGCTATGTTCATATAAACTAATATTATAAACCTCATAAACTGAGAAAATATTCTAGAATCCACTGAAATGCACAGAGTAAGGGAGAATGTGAGGAGCAGTTGATGAGAAATACACATCTTATTTCCTATGAAGGCTATGCCCAAACCCTCCCATTTCTGAAACTCCAGCAAGATTTGCTGTCTGGCTTCACTTGGGTTTGGAGTGTATCTTTTCTGTCAAACAAACCCATTTCAAAGCATCCACCCAATAGAGGGTCTCATTTCTTGAATGGTTCTGGGTATAGAGCTTAAATACTTGAATAAGCCAGCAAGGGTTCCCAAATTAAGATCTACGTCTTGCTCATATGACATGGGGAGAGTAAGCAAGCAAAAATTACTAGGAGAGTAAGTTTGGTGACATACAGGGAGGGAATTTTGAACTTTTGCTCAAATAATCAATAAGTACTCTTTTCCTGCCTTAGAAATGCCCACATTCTTCCTTCCTGCACCTTTAGTCACTCTGCCTGCAACTCATGCCTGTCCTAAAGGACATTTTAATACAGAAATACCTTTTGTCTGCATCTCTTTCTTAACCAGCGTCATCAATAAGTAAAATGAAGACCTCCGGTGGCACTATGGGTAAATACTAGACCTATCACTGCAAGGCCAGGTGTGCAAGCTCATCTGCCACTTCATGAGAGGAATATGGGGCTATGTGTGCCTGAAAGATAGACAGTCTTAGGCACCCTAGGGAGTAGTCTAGTCTGCCCTATTGGGTCACAAGGAATCAAAGTCAACACAGTGACAATGGGTTTGATTATTACTCTTTATCTTTCTTGCCTTTCCCTCTTTTCTTGTCTTCCTTTCTTTTCTTTTTGTTTATTTGTTTAGTTCGGTGAGGGTTTAGTTGCACAGTGAAGAGGTCATAAAGAAAAAGGAAGGAATGGAATCATTTAGTAAAAATAAACTTGTTTCTTCCCGTAAAGATTGATCACTTCAAAAACCCTATACAGGGTCCCTGTGAGTTGAAACCAACTCTATGACAGTGGGTTCCTTAGTTGAGTTAGAATAATTTTGGAAGAAAAGAAGCATGTTCTGTGTAGAATTAGAAGTTAGAATTAGTATTTTGAACAGATCTGTTATTTTTCTGTTACCTTTTTCTGCCTTGACAGAAGACAGATGGTTGTTTTAGTGTAAGAGGTTCACACACTTGGCTGATAATGGAAAGCCTCAAATCTAACCCCGAGTTACTTAATTATCAACTTCTGATGAAATCAATTTCAAAGTTCTGAAATCATTCTACTCTGACACTCATAAAGTTGCCAAGAGTTAGAGTTGATTGTACAGCAACAGGTTTGGTTCATCTTGGAAAAGCTATGGCCTTTCTATTTCAGCTTATTCCTCCATAACCTATATCCAAGGCACCTATTGTCTTTACAGAGCTACTTAAAACATGGGATGTTTTATTAATTACACTTTTAAATTCCTAAAAGATAGTTTATTTACCCTTCTATCAATTTCAAAGACATGTCATATATATATTATTTTAGGTTCATGACATTTTCAAGGGAACAAATATTGGTGATCAGTTCAAACCATTTGAAACAATTCTACCTTATCCTATGGGATTGCTGTGAGCCAAAATTTCTTAACAGCCTGGGTTGGGGTTATGGGATATTTATTTCCCTTCTTTTTCTTTTATATGATTTTGATGCTCTATTTCTATGTTAATTGTATTTGTACATGTAGCTTCATTTGAAAATACTTTACATACATTGGGAAAGAGCTGTGTGCCACTATAAATAAAATATAACTCTTAAATGAAGGTAAATTATCAGTGGTACAATATCCTTGTAATGCCATTGTGGCGATTATACTTAGAGGACTTCAAGGCCTGGAAGAATGTGAATTTTGTTATCTTCCTAGAGAAAAAAGGTTGAAAAAATATTAACCTTTACAATATTTTTCAAGTTTTCCATGTGGTGCCAAAAAAACCTATCCATACAGAACGGAAAATTCATTCAATGTGAGGGGTTTCAAATATCTCTATCAAGGACAAGAACAAAACTGCTGTCTTAGAGAAAGGGGTGATACACTAGAACAAAATAACTTCCATTTTTCTTCATCTGAGTCTAGTGACCCAGTTCATGAAATGTCAGGACTTCACTATTTGATCCAGATGAAGTGGGATTATGACATCCAGATAAACAGTTGGTTGATAAAGTCCCTATGCACAGCGCTGCAGTACTACAGTCCTGATAATATTCAAGATATCACTCAGTAGTGTCAAAAGTGGCATATGATTTGGATGGCAGTTGTGAAATTTCTGGACAATCTTTCTTGCAAAAGGAAGACCTTCAATAAGCAAGAAGACTAGATTAGCATACTAGCGGTTAGATACTACTGGACTCTTAATTAATTGCTTGAACCGCAAACATGATTTTGATATCTTAAGGTACAAAGTTAGCTTTGGAATATTTTCAAATAATTCTTTACACAAACCACCATTTGAGTGTTGTCAGTGTATTGTGAGGATGACATCAGCTCAGGCAGTGTTTCATTTTCTTGTGCCTTGGCTCTCTCTCAGTTGGAACAGACTCAATGGCAGCTTGTGACAAAAAAAAAAACAGTACACCAGTTGCTATTGAGTGATAGAGCACCAGATTTTTCTTTAGATATCTCTGGATTGACTTAAACTGCCAACATTTAGCAGTTGAGCACATTAACTTCGCACCACCTAGAAACTCCATATCGTAAGTTCCAGTTGATTGGGTTTTGCATGCTCGATGTGCAGAAGACAAATTCTATTACTTGGTCACTCTTCCACTTTGATCTCCATCCATGATCTCCGCCTCCTGCTTTCTCTTCTCTCTTGGATTCTGACATGATTCTTTTCTGATTTTCCTCCTGTGCTTTTAACAGGACAGCCTCCAAAGTTGATGGCTAGCCAGTGAGGCAAAGGGAATCAAAGTAGTGGGTACTTACTCCTTGAAGGAAATGGCCTCCAAGCTGAAGCCTCAGAGACTTAGACTTCTGAAGGCTAGTCAAGCTATCGATCATTTCATTGAAAAACTGGTACCAGTGTAAGATTCCTTTGTTACAAATTAATTTTTAAAAATTGCTCAGAACGTGTTTAATAATTTGATTTTTATTTGTTCATTTTTAACAAAAGTATCTTGCACAAAGATTCATGGTAACTAGAAAACTTAAACTTTTTCTTCCACATCATTGACTATTTTCATTTTTTCTTACTATTGAGTACTGTTAAATTCTTAGAATAGAAATGTCTGATTGCAAACACTTGTAACACTGGTCTAATATTAAAAATAAAAGTTCTTATACACTTTGAAAAATATATAAGAAAATAAAAACTGATACCAATAATGAGCGTTAGTGACATCGTCATTGATGTGTGAAATTCAGAATAAAAAGATAGCTCAAGGCTGAAGGAATCCGGCACCCCTTGTGGAATGGCGTTAGTGGTAAAGAAGGAGCCTCGTGTGACTTATCACTCATGCCATGAAGAAAAAAGAAGCTTGATTGCACATTAAGAAAATCTTCTGAGACATTAGACACTGGAGACGCCTGCTGTGACTGAGGGCGTGGGAGGTGAAGGAGCAATGCCCATTGTGAAGATTGAGTCTGGTAATACGCAACCCCCAGTTGAAGCTGACCCCGTGATGCAAGATGATCTGTTTTGGGCATGGAGCATAGCAGAGAAGAATGAAATCATAAGACAGAGTTAAACTCATTCTTATTTGAAAACTCAGCCGATATCCTCAAGTTCTAAGACACTAATGACAAACAACTGCTGCCGAAGATCAGGGACAGTATGGGGCAGAAGGTCACCGGGAAGTGGATGATTATGGCGCTGTGGTACTCCTGTCATCTTTACAGAAAAGCTATCTTTGTTTATCATCACTAAAGGATGAGAGGATACAAGCAATCCAAGAACTAAATGATCCCCCGAAGAGGCAGTTCAGCAGAGACAAGAAATCTTTCTCTTTTTTAAAAAATCATTTTATTGGGGGCTCATACAACTCTTATCACAATCAATACCTACATCTATTATATGCGAACCATATTTGTACATCTATCTCTCTACAAGAAATCTTTCTTGAAGTACATCTTGAGGGTTCTCTCTGCTTCCAGGATCATCTCTTATGTCTGAGGCTTTGTGCTGCTACACCAGGCACCACTGAATTTAGATGGACCCTCAATTGTACAGGCATTGGTCTGCTGTGAAGAGCAGGAGAAAAAATGCTTCTTCAGAAGTATATTCCTAGAGACAATAAATGATCCATAAACTTTTATGTCTGTTGTCAAAAACTGTGAGTTGAGATCAGAGAAAAAATGAAGACACTCAAGGAGATGGATTGACATAGTGGCTACAACAATGGGCTCAAACACAGCAACAATTGGGATGGCACAGGGCTGAGCACCGTTTCACCCTGTTATCCAAAGGATAGCTGTGTGTCAACACCAACTCAATGACACCTAATGGCAAAAATGAGACTGTGACAAGGCTGATGCTGAAGCAACTTGTCTGTACCCAAATGCAGATGACATCAACATGTTTAAACACATTTTGCTTAGCCTAAACCATACATGTATAAACTGGAAACATATTGGCAATTATTTTACCTACCCTTATAGAACTCTGATTATTTCCTTTTCTAGCTTTAAGCCCTTCACTGAATCCTCATCATCACTCGACATCATTGATAGTGGATGACCTAACAGAAAATGCTAAATGTGCATTTACAGGAAGGAGGAGAAGGGAAAAAGTAAGGGTGTGTGAGACTCTGGCATCAAATTCTCTTGAATGAGGTTAAAGTCCACAGAAACTGACGTGGAGAAATCGCAGTGTCTCTAGTCTCAGTGCTTTCATCTATTAAATGGGGATAACAATGGTATCTACTTCATGGAGGAGATGTGAGAATTAATTCAAGAAAGGCATGCAAGACACTTAACTTGAAAATGTTATCACTCAATGCTGGATAAATACCATATATACTCGGGTGTAATATGATCCAAATATCAGCTGAGGCACCTAATGCTACCCCCTAAACTGCATTAAAAATGTGCTGAAAAAACTCAGCTTATACATGAGTATGTATGGTAGTTATTTTTGTTCTTACTTGGCAAAATCCACACTCCTGTGTTTACTATATCCTGGTCTCATTTTTAACCAGGGACCTCATATACTGGGCTTCTGCCTTATGAATTAAACCACTTTGATGGTTTCTAATACCTTCTGCCTGTGACTATGCTGCTCATCTGTCAGGAATATCTTGCCCTGTGTCTTTCATTCCTGGTTAACTCCTGCACATCCTTCAAGGCTCTAAGTAGATTTTTCTTGCTCTGCACAACTTTCCCTGGCGCACACTCTCTCACCTGGGCCATGAGCCTGTGCTATGAATTTCATAATCATATAGCACATTTGAGTGCCTTCAGACTTGCACCAGGGGTTTAGAATAAATTGATATCTGGGCATGTCAAGCTTGTTCTCAAAGATCCTACAAGGCATAGTGGAACAGCAAATGCTGTGAGAGGTGTGTATTCAAGTCTCATTGGAAAATATAGGTGGAACATCTAATATCATCTTTTAGGGTTTGAGAAATAGCTTCCAGAAGCTTCTGAATTTGTATAATTTGGCATTTGTTATTGTACAAGAGAGACTTTTTTGAGAATGAAGTTCGGAACAAAAATATTTTCAGTTGTCAAGGAGTCAATTCCAATTGATACACGTATGAGGAGAGTAAAACTTCCCCCTTGGGCTTTCCCGATCTTTAAAGTACAGGAAAAGACCCTCGTGGCCCGCCATATTTAGAGCAATGGATGAGTTTCTTTTATTCAAATCCATAGAACAGAGAGAACTATGAGCACACAGGGAGGTAAGAATAACCTTAGAGTGTCATTACCACTGGAGTGATAACAGAGTAGAAACATCTGAACCACACAATTAGAGATCACCAGCTTATTATAGGAAATGGTGTGTGGATGGAATTGGGGATAGAATCTGGGCTTCCAAGTGCCTGGTATATCTCATCTTTGAATGGAGTGTCTGAAAATGTCATATTAGAATGACAAATTTCATTTTGTAAAAGACAAGAAAGGGTCCTCAGAGGGGAGTGTGTGTGTGTGTGTGTGTGTGTGTGTGTGTGTGTGATCAGAACATAGCATTGAGTGGAAGGAGCTTCAGGCAGTTTTCTTGTCTATTTATAGCCAAATTGAATATTTAGAAGCCAGTGGTGACCTGGTGACTGCAATTTTCAATGCCTGAAGGGAGGTATAAATAGATAAATGATTCAAATCCAGGAAAGTCCATAGCACCACTACACAATAATCACAGGCTCTTATAGCTAAAACTACCCAGCTTAAATCAAGTGCCTGCCTCCAAGCAGGTCACAGCACTCGGAAGGTCCTTTTACACTTCATCTTCCCTGCATCTTCGTGAGTCAGTAGACCATGATTACAATACTTAGGCAGATGAAAAGGGATATGAATATATCATGTGAAAAATCCCCCAAGAAGAGAAAGTCTAGGCAGTCAAAATGTTAATTTTCTACCTTTCGTATACCAGAGAAAACCTGCTTTTAAGAGGCATCCCACTTCAGAACAATGCATCCGCAGGCCTTTAGCAGCCCTTCAAATTGCAAGAATGATTGGAACAAGTGAAAATGCAAATGTCTTTCACTGACGGAAGATGAAAGTAGCATCGAGGTGGGGGATTAGTCAGCCTGCATTAAGACTGCAGAGAAGCATTTGGAGGAGGTTCAGAATACTGGGTTCATGGCACCTTATACTTTGTATAAGCCCTTAACAACCTTCTACTTCCTCACTGCCCTGGGCATCAGATGAAATAACTCAAAAAGGCCTTTCCATCATATAACATATATGCAAAATACGGAGTACTTTTTCTAAAAAGCCTCTAACCTGAAGACATTGCACAATGAAGAACAAAACTTATTCTTCTTCATTTATTTCTGCCACTACCTCTCAGTATATAATTTATCAAGCTGTCATGCTGCAAGACTGTTAATTTGTAGTTATACTTTGTGTACTCCATCAACTGTGCCAGCATTAGATACTGACCCTGGTTTCAAATAGAGAGCACTGATTTTGTTGGTCCTGGAACACACAGAGCTGTCTTTAAAGGCCAGAGGATATGGTTAAGAAAATAGTTTTCAAGGAGGGAGAGAGAATCACTTCTGGTGAAAATAATTTCTGGCCACAGGTAAGTTTAAAGCACAAACTCTTAAAGAAAACAACTTTAAAATGATGAACATACCTCAGAGCCAACTATTCTAATTCTCAACTATAAACAATAAAAAAATTATCTTAGATTGAGTTTTCTGGAAGCAAAGCTTGAGATAGGGATTTGGATACGTTTTATTTCTTTTCTTTTTTTAATAAATCATTTTATTGGTATGTTTTATTCCTGGCACTTAAAACTTACAAGGGAACAGGATGCGGAGGTAGTGGGCTCTCATACTGGGCGATGAATGAGTGATTCAGTCGGAGAATTGGGTCTGAGTCAGGCACAGCAGCATCTGTGACTGAAACCTTTGAATCATGTCATTGCAATGGTAAAGCACTGACGTGTGCCCTTGGAAATATCATGCACATTAAATTTTTCTAGTAATCACTAACCAAATTTCAAATTTGAAACTACATTATACTCTTTTAAAAAGAGACACTTGCACTAGTTGTTATTTATGTTATGCTGTTATGTTACATATGATGTTATGCGTTTCGTGATTTTTCAATAACTGGTGTGGAAGGGCATGGAATGGAAAAAGAATCAACTCTTCTGAACGACGCTTGAAAGGAAGCAGTCAGGCTAGGCACTCATCAACCAGCTGAGAACCAACTGCTGCATGGAGTCAATTCAGACTCCTAGACCGAGTAGAACAGCGTAGAAGTGTTCTCTGGGGTTGCTGAGGCTGCAAATCTTTGCAGGATGAATTTGTTTTGTCTTTCTCCCTCAGGGGAGCAAATGAGTTCAAACAGCTTACCTGTGGTTAGTGACCCAATTTGTCACTCACTACACAACCAGAGCATTCATCCGGTCACAGCAAACACGCTAAAGGCAACTACAATGGTATAAAAAAAGGGAATGGTAAGGTAGTTGAATATACATGTGGTATATTTAGCATGTTTCATGACTTTAAGCATTATGAATAAAATGTTCTAACTGTTCTAGGGTGCCAAAACACAAAAGAACGTAGGCATTACATGGAAACTAAAAGGAAGGTGGTAGACACTAGAGTTAAGGATAAAGACGTACAGGTCCTCTGCTAAAGTGTTGCTCTGGGAACAGACCAGACAATAGACTAAGAGGAAGATAGCACTTCATCCCCACATTGAGCATTAACTATAGAACAGCTCTGCCTGCTTTGATAAATCTGGTGGTGGTCTCAGCTTAAAATAAATACAAGTTGTCTTTAAAAGGAACTTACCTCAAAAATAAATATAGAACAAACCATCAGCATGACACAAAAGAAAGACGTGTTTCATGTGCTCATCAGTGCTTTTGAGTGAAGCATATTACTCCACTGTATGTGTGGGTCAGAGTTGGCTGATCCACTCGTCTACCGATAGAGATTTGTTGAGAATTTCTGCATCCATGTCCATGAGAGATTTAGGTCTGTAGTTCTCTGTCTTTGTGGGGTCTTTGCCTAGATTAGGTAGCAGGGTTATCCTGGTTTCATAGGGTGAGTTTGGGACTTTGTAGTTACTTTCTCTGTTCTGGAAGAGTCTGAGTAGGATTGGTGTCAGCTCTTCTGTAAATGCGTAGTAATTATCCTGTGACGTCATCTGGACTGGGGATTTTTTAGTTGTGAGTTTCTTGATGACCTTGTGTATTTCTTCTTTTGATATGGGTCTGTTCAAGTTCTTAATGTCCACATGTGATCATTTATGGAGAAGACCGGTTTATGTCACCTGCATGCTATAGATTGTTAATGAGTCTTCCTCTTATCTTGATGCTTCATTCTTCTTAATATAGTCAGGATATTCTTAAATTCTTAAATTACTCAGGATACAGGCTGGATAAATCTAATAAAAAAACAATCCTGGCACACACCTTGACTGATTTTAAAATGCTTTGCACAGACTTCCTCCTGTTTTAGGTACAGCTTTTGCATGTGCACAATAAAGTGTTCTGGAAGGCCCATTCTTGGCATTGTTATCCATAACTTTTTAATTACTTATACAATCTAATGACTTTGCTTAGTCAACAAAACATAAGTAAACATCTTTCTTATCTGCTTTGAGCCAAGATCCATCTAATAACAATTGGTAATTTTTGTTGGAGAACTATGTTCCAGGTGCATTTCTGGGTGCTATCAGTGAACTAAGACTGGCAACATTCATGCAATCTATTGTCAGCCCTATTTTACAGATAAGGAAAATGAGTCTGACTGAGAGAAAGTAACCTGCTCAAGATAAATTGCTAAGAAAGACTTGGGTCATGCATTTCGTGTCCAAACTCCATGCTCAGAATCATAACTCTATATGCTCATTCACTCCCAAATAGTGTGGACTTGTTTCTAATGTTAGAATCCCAAGTTGCTATTATTTTGTAGTGAAAGCCCTGTAAAATATGTGCCAGCAACTTCTATGAATCCATCTTCTACTAGCAATTCTCTTTATCATTCTTATTCTGTTGGGCTCCAAAAAAAACTGATTAAACTCTTAACTTGTGAATTAAGCTATTCATAGAAAAATCAAACCATATATTCCACTGTTATAATCATCTCTCCTTATTTCCTAGAAATATTAAGAGAAATATACAGGGCTGCACAGGAATATAATTCACAAAGTAATGTAAATTGTTTGCATTTGTTTCTTTCCTTTCCTACTTCTCCCTCGGTACACATAATCTGGTATTTGCTATAAAGTATATTGGACCAGGTGATGCCTCCTTACATCATCATCAGATGTCTAAAATTATAGAAAATATTCATAATATATAAAAATATATAGAAACCCCAATGTCACCTCAACTCTCCCTCTCTTGGAGACCACATGTAAATTTAAAGAGTATCTTAATCCTGGCAATCAGAGTCCTTACTATTTGAGCCAGTTTCTATATTTTCCCATTATGGTTATGGTTTTCCTTTTTTTTTTTTTTTTTGCTACAGGTGGATTTAAAATCCTATAGCACTATTTTTTATTATTTCAGAGGAAAGAATGTATTTTCTCAGTATTTGGCAACCCCAGATTGGTTCAGTCAATCTCCTCTCACTTTGGCTAAGGGCCTAGGAACATTCACTTTGGGGATCCTTTTATATGGAATAGTTTTATAGGCAGGTCTTTGACACAAAGTGAAAAGTTTGCTCCCCCAAATTCTAGATGCAGCATACCAGGTCACTAGACAGAGGAAGTCATAAAGCAAAGCAGGCTTGTACTAGGTTTTGTTTTGTTTTGTTTTGTTTTGTTTTGGGGGGGCCTCCCTGCCTGTGGTGTTCGTGGGTGCTACCCAGTGCTGCTCTTGAGAGCCGCCGTTGGATTTGAACCACCAAGCCCGTGGGCCGCAGGCCTGCACTTAACCATTTACACCACCGGGACTCAGCCCTGTACTGGTTTTTAAAATAATTATGTATCTCAGTCCAAACATATAATGGAGAAACTTGGTTTACTGAAGATAAACCTTTAGCTTAGCAATAGTTCTACAGAAAGTCATTTCAAAGTTATTAGAGAAATATAATCAAGCTTAAAAGAAGAAAACACTAGCTCATAGAGTAATCATGGAAATAGTATCCTTTAAGCATTTATAGCATTTTCTATCCATTTCAAACAAGTTGCAAAAATACAAAGACATTTGGAGGTCAGTTTCCAACTTGGCTTTATACTGAGATCTTTTTTTTTTTTTTTTACTGAGATCTTCTTACAAGCAATTTCCTAGTGTTTTGAGCTGGTCAAACCCAGAGTGCTTATAGCTCGGTCATAGGATCCAGAGTCTACATCTATGCTTATCAAGTAAGAGTCTATGGCTACAAATACCAATTCAAGGCAGCAGGGGTGGAGCACCACTATTGCTCTTCATGTATATCCATCTCTCTAAGTGCTCCCTGGGTCCACTGATTTCTTCCAATAGCACAGGGGTTCAACCTTCCTCATGCCACGACCCTTTCATACAGTTTCTCTTGTTGTGGTGAATCCCCAACCATGAAATTATTCTTGTTGCTACTTCATCAAGGTCATTTTGCTACTGTTATGAATCGGTGACCTCCTACGAAAGAATCCTTTGACTGCCCCCCCCCAAGGGGTTGCAACCCACAGGTTGAGAACCGCTGCATAGCAGGTTATAACTACAAACAGACATTCTAGAATCACTTTCCCATGCAGCACCTGACTTCCAGCATCTCTCCCTTCTGGAGGAATGGTTTTAGAGGCAACTTCTTCCTCCAACTGACCCTATCTGAATCAATTGTGTGCTCATCTGGTTTTAAAAATTACATTGTGTATGATGAGTGTGCTCTAGAAGGAATGGATTTATGTAGCCTCCTAAAGCTTGTCTGTCCAGGGGTCCTAGATCTCAGTCCTCTCAAGGAAGAGATGAAAACAGCACCCTATATGTTTGATATCAAAATTAACTGTGACCGGCCTTACCTTCAATGAGCGCACCTTAGTGACAATTTACTTTAATAAGCTTCTGTTCATCTTCAATATTTTAAGCACCACCTATTTTAAGCATAAGCTCTACATGCACTATCACACCGAGATGCCTCCTTTATTAGTTAACGAGCTGCTTGGCCCCTCCACCCACTTCCCCTATCAATAAATCACCAGTTCCTCTCAATTTTGCCTCCTAAGTATTGGAGTAGTGTTTATTCGTTGGGGTGTGCTCTGCCTAGCCAGCAGTTTGAAACCACCAGCAAGAGAAAGACTGGGCTTTCTACTCCCATAAATAAGTATAGTCTCAAAAACCCACAGGGGGGGGGGGTGTCACTATGGGTCAGCATTGACTTGATGGCTGTGACCTTGGGTTTGGGGATCTGTTTCTGCAGCACTAGCACAAGTGCTTCCTCCTCTGTCACATGGGCAGTGCCCACCCCGTCACTAGGCTCTCTGCTCCTGCGTCTGCCATCTCCACTGCCATGAGAGTCTTCCTTCAAAGATAGAAGTTAGGTGTATCATTTCTCAGGTTAAAGTGTTAGTGGGAAAATCTCTGTGATTGGGGTTCATACATCATCTAGATTTAGCCTTCCAGATATAGCTCTAACTCTCTCGAGTCTTCCCGGCCAATTTTTTTGTGGCTCTGCCTGTGTTTTTGGAATGATTTATGATTTCCATCAGGTCATGATTCAGAAAAGATTTACGGCTGAAAGTTCCAAATCAAGTTCATGCTCCTTAATGCGATATGCAAACACACAGCTGCTGATCAAGTCAGCTCCAAGTCTGGAGACCCCCTGTGTGTCAGAGTAGAACACTACTCTGTGGTGTATTCAATACTCATCACCTTTGTCAGTAGACCGCCAAGCCTTTCTTCTGAAGTACCTCTGGACCTACCCGAACCTATAAGACCACAAATGCCAACCTTTCTGTTAGTAGACAATTATTAAACATATGCACCACCCAGGCACACAAGAGTCTCAACATTGTAACTCCTGCCAACTTCTTTCATGTCACCCCACCACTTTACCTTGTATTTTATTATACTAAATTTTGTATTAAAAATACCAACATATTATCATGTGTACCAAATCCTATGGGACCTCATAAGGTCCTGTCTCTAATGTTTTTTTTATCTATTCTCATTCCTCTACCAAAAATATACAACTCCCTTCTCCTGCTCATTCCACTCCCACAGCAATTGTTATAGACTAAATTAACAGCCTTCCCCCAACCTCTACCACACAATATGTGTCGGCTCAGCTGAGCTATAATTCTCAGTGGCATGGCAGTGATGGAATGATATCATGATCCCCTATAATGTGACTGATGTGGCAAATAAATAAGAGGATTAAGGATTCAATACCTGCCAGAGCCCTGATCCAATAAAAGAGGAGTTTTCCTAGAGTGTGCTCTACAACACTTTTCACTTCACAAAAAACATTAAAGGAGAAAGATCAGGGGAAACTACTACTACTACGTACTGCCATTAAGAAAGAAGACCCCAGAGTGAAGAGCATTCTTTGGAAGTAGCGGATCTGCACTATGAGGCTCCTAGGTCCTGAGGAAGACTGATGTCAAGATACATGAAGATCTCCAAAGAATGCAGGTCCTACAGGTACTGGAAGGCAATAAAGACCTCGGCCCAAGCCAACAGGGAGAGTAAGCCTTCTTCAAGAGTCAACACTCTAAATTTGGATTTTTAGCCTCCTAAGTTATTTTTTATAATTTGGTTTGTTAAAGTCAGCTACTTGTGACATTTCTATAAATATTGTGTCTGTGGACTGGAGTGAAGCACCTAGTTAATAACTAGTCCAAGTAGAACAGAAAAACTACATTTTTAGATAACCAATGAAGTATCAACAGCAACAAAGGCCATTTAGTGGATGCTCAAATTGTCTCAATTTTCCTAGATATTGACACTTTTTCTAGCAATGCTAATTAAATATTGCATGAAAGAAGGCAATAATACATAAGATACATGACAGGTTGCACGTGAAAGTACAGCATAAAACATAGTATATAGGAACATGAAAAAGGATTCCATAATTCCTTTTCTTGAATTCTACTTTCCAGCTGACAAGGATGGGGTGACTGGGCCTCCCTTACTTTGGACATGTGGTCAAGAGAGACCAGTCCCTTGTAAGGGACATCAGGCATGGTAAATCAGAGGGGCAGTGAAAGAGAGGAAAGCCCTTCACCGGATGGATTCATGCCTTGGCCCCCATGATGTCCTCAAACCGGGAAGCAGCAATGAGGGTGACACCAGCCCAGGCACTGTCTGGTTTTATTGTGCATCAAGTTGCTCGAGGTGAAAACTGACTTCATGGCACCTAACAACAACAGTCCCTGAACACTGATGTTGTGACGTGTCATCCAGCCAGTTCTGGATACCCCCAGGTGCCCACACTTGAGTTTCCGTACTGGAGCCCACCCTTGCCACCACTTTGTCGATCCATTTTGCCAAGGGCTTTCCACTCTTTTGCTGCTTCTCTACTCTACCAAGGATGATGTCCTTCTCCAGGGAAAGGTCTCTCATGACACATGTCCAAAGTATGTCAGATGAAGTCTCCCCATTGTCGCCCCCAAGGAGCGCTCTGGCCGTAGTTCTCCCAAGATAGATTCGTTTGTCTTTTTAGCAGGAACTTGACATGAGGTCCTCAACGTTTGTTTCACTGAAATGAAAAAGAAGTAAATGACTACAAGTATCACATCCTTGTGTCAGCTTTGGAAACCTTATTGGCTTTCTCTGATGCTGGAAACTATGTCATAAGTGCTTCATAGACCAGCAGAGCCGCTCATGGTGCACAAGTTTCCGTGAAACTTGCAGGTAAGTTAAACAAGGATGAAAAGTCTAATGACATTGTTCTAAAAGTTAGTGATGAAAACCCTATGACTATGTTTGAGCTTTGCCATTCTCACTTGCTTTGAACACATCCCCACAGGATCAACTGCTAGAGGAGGACATTATGTTTGGGGAAAGTAGAAAAGCAACGAAGGAATGGGAGGTCATCATTTAGGTAGATTTGCAGTGATGATGGACATGATGATGATTGGGAGAATGGCGCGGGGCTCAGCTGTCTGTTCTGTTGTTTGTAGGGCACCAGGAGTCTGAGTCAGCTTGACAACAGCTAAACAATTACAGCCTATGCTTCTTGTTGTCACGTGGTATTGAGTAGTTTCCACCTTACAGTGACCCTATGTACAGGGAATTTATTTTCTGATATTCTCTAATTTTACCCAATATCTATCTGAAATCAGCAATCATATCTCTCATCCCATGTCCTCTTCTCACATCTCCGTGTCTGTGTACTGCTGAAACATTTTTTAATTATCTTCAGGAAAGCTCTTAATCTGATATTAATATTGTTCAATAGTATGTATTATGTGGGTCACTTTCTTTGGTACAGGCACAACTATGGATCTCTTCCAGTCAGTCTACTCGATAGCTCTCTTCCAAATTGTTTGGACCTAGACAAGTGAGTGCTTCCAGTGTTACATCTGTTTCTTGAAGCATTTTAATTGGTATTAAGTCAAGTCCTGGAGTCTTGGTTTTTGCCAATGCTTTCATCTTAGCTTGGACTTCTCCCTTCCACGCCATTGACTCTTGTGAATATGCTTCCTTCTGAAGTGAATGAAGGCCAACCAATTAATTTTGGTGCAGTGACTCTGTGTATTCCTTCCATCTTTTTTGAGGCTTCCCGCATTGTTCAATATATTGACCATATGACAACTTCAGTATTACAACTCAGAGCTTGACCTCATGTCTTCAGTTATTTCAGCTTGACAAATGCTATTTTTCTACTTTGGTTTCCTAAATCTCATTTTTGTAACTTTAATTGTAATACTTTATCTTCTACAGTTGACCTTTAGAATTTGACCAATATAGTTGACTGCATGTTTGATCAATTTCACACTGCAGAAGCTGGTAGAAATTTTCTGTTTCTTCATTTTTGCTATTCGTGATTAGTGCCTACATTTAAATAATAATCATATTATCTGGTCTTCCTTGTAGCACATCAATTATTATTCTATCACAGCTAGTGCTTTCTCTAGGGCCCCTTTACTGTCCTCTTTGGTGAGATTATTTTAGGATGGATCTTTTGGACAATGAAATGGATATTCTTCTATATCAATTTGCTATTTCCATCAAATAGTCCATATAATTATCCTATTCAAAATTGCCAATAGCAGTCCATTTTATCTCACCAATGCCAAGTGTGGCTGTTACATTGTATGTTAACTTGCACTTGTGTGAAAGTGTAGGAGTGGAATCCGACTTATCAGTCAGGTCTGATGATGCCTCCTGGGAGGTGTGACCTATCTTATAAAAGAGACACTGGAAATATCTCCTTTCTCTAGGGCCCCTTCACTGTCCTCCTTGTGAGATTATGTGTCTGCTGCTAGGTGTGGCTTCAGCTGGGTTGCTGGTCTGGAGGGCTCTCAGTGCCCTGCGATGTTTCTGCTCACCATAGATCCATGCACCTCTGCACCTGCCAACGTCTGAGCTTCCTGCTTCCTGCCTCACCTTTCTGTATCTTTGGCTTGCAGCAATGTGAGGCTGAAGAGAGTTCTGGCTAGCATCAGAACCAGGGACTTGAGTTAGATACAGCTGAGATGCCTTCTTAATAGAAAGTTCTTTCTTGGACATATGTGAGTGTCACTGGTTTTATTTCTCTACACAACTCAGGCTAGAACACTAGGGGTATGTTTCATTATGTCTTCCATTTCATTTTTATCAATTTTGATTTTTCCTATATTCGTATTATGTACATTCTGTGTTCTGATTATTAATGGATGCTTGCAGCTATTTCTTTCCTTTTAGACTTGTGCCACATCAGCAAATGGAGGTCTCAAAACTATGCTTTCCACCTCATTAAGATAGTTGCTACTTTGAAGAGGGAACTCTTCCCCAGCCATATTTTGATTGTTTTCCACCCAAAGGGGTTCATCTTCCAGCACTATCTAGGACAACGTCCATCTACGATTTATAAGCTTTTCACTGGCCTATTTTATTTTACTTTTTAGGAGTTGATTGCCATGTTGTTTTTATGACAGCTTATAGTCATCTGTCAGGTAACTGATGAAAATGTCTGTGGCAGCCATCTGCTTATGTTAATTTCATGATTAAGATGTAGGGGTGGAGTCTAGCCTGTTAATCTGAAGATAGCCATTGAGTAGCCTGAGACGTCTGGGAAATCTCACGATGTTTCCCTCACAGAGATGAGAAGCTATCTCCCCCGTTGTTGGGAGTTAGTCTCAGAGACATCGAACTATGGACAAGACATGGTGGCAGTATCCGAGAAGCTGAAGGAGCTGGAGGAGAAGCCACACGGCCTTGGCCTGGTGGAACCAGACCTCTGAAGCTGGAGAAGCTACGTGGAGACCCCTGCCAGCGCTGAGTTGCTTCTGCCACCACTGCATGCTGTGGATGGACCCTGAGCCCTGGAAGCAAGGAGCCATGAGGGGACCCCTGCCAGCACCGGGACTCTGCACCCACTGACCTGTGACTTCATGAGTCGGAGGGAGATATTATACACTGGTATCGGACATATGAGCTAATATCGGACTTGACTTTGAACTGGACTGGGTTGGGATGCTTTCTCAATGTTTCATTCCTTTTGTATATAAACCATTCCCCTATATCCATATGCGAGTCTGTGTATTTGTTTCTCTAGTCTACCTGGACTAACACAATGCCTCTGTTCAATCTCAGCAGCCTATATAATGTGAATAAAGTTAATAGTAATAATAATAATCTTCATCCTCTACAATTAGTAAGCATTTAGCCAGTATGCCAACCTGTCTCTATTCTTATTATCAAGGTAAATGTGAAATGCTGAAAGGTGTATAGTACACTATGGTAGCTGGTGTCCTTGTTAGCCCAGAATGTTTTCCTTTTTTCTTGTAATGGACTTGGCTGCACTGGACAGAGAAATGGGTTATATCTACTTTATTGAATGACAAGACTTAGATACTTTATCTAAGAAAAGCTGATCACATTCAAATTCTTCCACTGACCTAATAACACTGTAAGAAAGAAGCTGTCAAAATCCTGCAGTTTCTAGATAAAACACAAGGTGCCTGGTTTAATTTGAATTGCAAATAAACATTCATAATATTTTAGCTTTAGCATATTAAAAATTATGTTTTGTATCATTATGTTTTGGGTGGTTTCTTACATAAACAGCAATAGATAATGTGGCATGGATTTGATCTTCAGAAATAATTTATTTTCTGCTCTGAAAAAAAAATCTCTGAATTATGCCAGTGAATATAAATCGTCTTAAAGCTCTGTTTTAAAAAGTGGCTGAGGAGGTAAAGAACAGTGTATTTGTCGGGAAGGAGCCCTGAAACATCATGGTAAGGCAGTAGACAATGAAGCAAAACTCAGGAGTTTGAACCCACCAAACACTTCCAGGGGGAAATGTGGCCATCTGCTTCCCTTGGAAAGCTTGGAAACTGTATGGGGCATGTTCACTCCAGCTTCGTGGCGCATCATCTACACAGTGCAGTGGGTTTGGGCTTTGGGTTTTGATATTTGTCAACACTGAAGAAAATTGCCAAGGAGCTTGAATGAGAAAAGTAACAAAGGACCTCCATGTGGCTTCCCTTGGTGGCTTGTCCCAGTCCTGCTAGACTAGTAGTTTCGATGTACCTTGAAATCGCACCTGGAGCCCCAGTGCTCCAAAATCAAATATTCTATCAAGACAGAAGCTGCTTGGTCTTTCCTAAGTCACCGTGGAAGTCACATGGGATAAGTGCTATGAGGGGTGGGAAAAGAGCTAACCCCATGCACATGGAGAGGAAGGACATGAACCCCACTTTGTGCTAGGAAGGATGGGGAAAATCATGAAGGGGCTGGAAGCTGTCATGGAATGTGGGAGGCAAAGAAGAACACAAAGATACAAAACAAAAGTAAGGGTATTATTTTGTTCCTGCCTTATGTGCGTAGACATAGCATACTTGATTGATCTACAGGGCTAATAAAATTATGCCTTTACCGTGATTTCTTATAAATTATAAAGGCTTACAGTGATAGCCTTTATGCCTAACAATCCTTTTTTCTCCAGCACTGTTTTCTTTTATTCTGTTTTGTTTCTTTCAGGAATTAAGGTCTTTAAGCAGTGAGTAGATGTACAGAGGAAATCTATTAAAAGGCAACGGTTTGATAAGAAGTATTAAAATTCCATGCCACTTATAGTAAATTCCAGCTTGCTATAAAATGCTAGAAAATGAGACAAAAATTGCCTTTGAGTTGCAATTAGCTCTGAAGAGAAAAAGCATATTTGGCATTCCCTCCTAAGATGAAGGGTAATGTTTTCATAAGAAAGAACTGTCAGATGTTTATTAAATAAATGAAGCAGAAAACAAGCTTTCCTGCAGTTTCACCCATGCTTGGATTTTAATAACTAGCATTTATCCTTTGAATGAAAAGTTATATATTTGTATCCAAGAAGAAAGGTTCCCCCACTCTGTACTTAGGATTTTAGCTTCTGGACAGTCCCCCTTTCTGATAAATGCTCTGCCATTTCACCGTATTATTGTCCTCCTTTTATTACCCTTGTGGACAACTAGACAAGGGAAGTGGTAGGGAATTGGGAGGGAGCACTCTGGGCATTCTGCTCCTTAGAAAGTAGAAGAATGAGGATTTTATCTCATGTACTTTGGACTTACCTGAAGTGAACCCAAGAACCAAACCAAAATCACTGCCATGAAGTCAATGCTGGTCACGGCAACCCTATAGGAAAGGCTAGAGCTGCCCCTGTGGATTTCTGAAATTCTAACTCTTTTCTGGAGTAGAAAGCCTTGTCTTTTTCCAGAGGAGTGGTTCTGAACTGGAACTTTGCAGTTAGCAGTTCAACTTGTAACCAGTAGGCCCACAAGGCTCCCCAGGAAAGACTAGTCTTTGGAAAAGGACCTCGATGCTCAGTAAGGCAGAGAAGATTAGCAAAAAAGACCTTCTAAGAGACAGATTCATGTGAAGCTCAAACAATTGGGAGGAAGGAGCAAGACCAGGCAGTGCTTCCTTCTGCTCTCAGGAGGGTGTCTATGAGCTGCAACTGACTGCCCACACTAAAAGGCATCCTGGGGGTGAGTGGAAGAGGAAAAGGGAAGATATAGCTTGACAGATTCAAATAAAGAGGAGGTGAAGAGGCTGGAACAAAGCAATGAGAACTCACCAACACAGTGTAAAGGCCAGACCAAGATGAGGGATCATCTTGTGAGAAAGGGATCAAGATAATGATGGAAAACAAGGAAGGCAAAGCAAAAGGGCATCAGGATGCTCATCAGAATACACTGATGACATCTGCTCTGTGTGTTCTCTAAGTAAAGCAAGGTCCCCTTGTTGGGCTCAAATTGGGGGTTGGTGTTAGATTCAGTGCCAGGGATGTTTATTAAACTGAAGAAGGAGGGAGGAGTGTGGGGAACAAAGAGGAACAAAAAGGCAGTCAGGACAATGTGCATTAGAATCATGCATTAGCAAGCACCCCGATGTCCCTCCCTAGAGGAATTAAGGGACTATTGGTGGTTTCTATTAGGAATCAGGTTAGATGGGCATATAAGGATATGATTTTTGTTATTCATAGCCTGATACCTGATTCCTTCCATGGTCGCACAAGCTGATGTGCTTCTTCTATGGTGGGCTTTGTTGCTCCTGAGCTAGATGGCTGCTTGTTTATCCTCAACCCTTTAAGACCCCAGACACTCCATCTTTTGTTAGGCAGGCACCATCAGCTTTCTTAATCACTCTTGCTCACACCCCTACAAGTCCTCAGTGATCATCTCGGGAAGGTGAGCACACAGTGATATGTTTTTTTCCTGTTTGATGCCTAATACCTGCTCTTTTCAACACCTTGTGGCCACCTGGCTGATGTGCTTCTTATGTGTGGGGTTAGTTCCTTCTCGGATAGATGGCCGTTTGTTTATCTTCATGCTTTGAATACCCCAGACACTATATCCTTTGATAGCTGGGCACCATCAGCTTTCTTCCCCACTTTTGCTTATGCACCCAACCTCCTGATATGATCACTGAAGACAAATGGGGGCAGAAGCAAACAGAGCGGAAGAAGCTGATGGTGGATCACTACCAAATGATAGCTCGTCTGGGGTCTTAAAGGCTTGAAAGTAAACAAGCAGCCATCTAGTGCAGAAGCAGCAAAGCCCACATGAAAGAAGCCTGTGTCATCATGAGAGGTCAAAAGGAGCAGGTATCAAGCAGCAAAGAACAAGAACCACATCGATACGAATGAGGGGGAGAGCAGACTGGAGAGTCTATTTGTGGGCAGCTGGACACCCCCTCACAGAAGAGTCGCGGGGAGAAGACAGGTCAGTCAGGGTGCAGTGAATTAACTATGAAACATACAGTTTTCTCTAGTTCTTTTTTTTTCAATGATTTTATTGGGGGCTCTTATAACATTCAATACATCATTTGTATCAAGCATATTTGTACACATATTGTCATATTCATTTCCAAACATTTTCCACTTGAGTCTTTGGTATAAGTTCCTCTTTCTCCCTCTCCACTTTTGTAAAATGAATAATTTTATTGGGGACTCATACAACTCCATTCACAATCCATACATACATCAATTGTATGCAGGTCACATGTGCACACTTGTTGGCATCATCACTCTCAGGCTTCCTCCCCCCAACTCTCATGATCCTAATTCTACCTTACAAATCCAGCTGGACTGGAAGAGGGACACTGGTACAGAGGGAAACTGGAAATACAAGAAGCCCAGGCAGATGGACCCTTCAGGACCAGTAGTAAGAGTGCAGTTACTGGATGGGTGAAGGGAAAGTGGGGTAGAGAGCAGGAGTCGATTACCAGGAACCTCCTACCTGGAGGACAGACATCTATGGCATAAGTGAGGGGAGATGTCAGGCAGTGTAAGATATGAAAAAATAATAATAATTTATAAAGTATTGAGGGTTGGTGGGGGAGGGGGGAAGAGGGAGGAAGGAGAAAAGATGAAAAGTTGATGTCAAGGGCTCAAGTGGAAAAAGCAGATTTTTGGAGAATGATGATAGCAGCAGGCATGTGAAGGTGTTTTGCACAGTATACGTATGTATAGATTGTGATAAGGATGTATGTTTCCCCAATAAAATTATTTTTTAAAAAGAATCAGGTTAGAAGTAGAAAGAACTATAGGGATAAAAGACTGAATTTCTAAGCATGACCATTGGCTTTACTTGACCCCTTTCTCCTGAAGGAGAAAAGCAACAGACACAGAGCAAGGAAAATTATTAGACTGTAATAGAAAATGGCAAGCTGCCTTGTTCTTGAGCTCACAGGACACCCTCTTGGGGACTTTCAGAGAGCCAGTGGAGCCAGTAAAAAGGAAATTGAGACCCTACTATCAGGCAGATAGATCCTAATTCCAGTGTCATCTGATTATCAGTCATAATGTGCCCTAACTTGTCCCCTCAGGCCTGGAAAGCCAGAGCCATTTCAGTCTCATAAGAAGATTAATAGTTGAAACAATCACCCTGGCCATTTCCCTAAAAAGTAAGAAGGCATGATAAAAAGTGTGGCCACATCGAGACTATAAAACAATGTATCTAAGGGGGATACATGATGATTAGACCTAAGGTATAATTTCATAATATTTTAAAAAGTCAAAAACTATACTTCAAGACAATTCTTCAGTTCCTTCCATTACTAAAAGGGAGAGAATGGAAGGAGGGAATTTAAGAAAAGGAGACATCTCATCTATATTTATGTGTCCAAGACATAGTTCATTAGGGCATATTGGGTATATTTTTCCATTTTTAGAAGGCATGGTCCCAGTATATTATGTAGCATATACCTAATAATGAAGAAATGGGGTAGAATTACCAGAAAACATTAGTTTTGTGAATCCATTCACAAAGGTAAATCCATTCATCCACTCACTGTAAGAGTAAGGCAAGATATTTTAGAACTTTTAATTTTTATTTCTATCCTTGGTACTATCTCCATTTATAGATGCCACATACACTCGTGCATTAGCCAAGTTTTTCAGCACATTTTTTATGCCATTTTATGGTAAAATTAGGTGCCCGAGCTGACATTCGAGTCAGTTTATACTCGAATATTTCCAGTACTTAAGCTCACACACACACACACGCACACACACAATGTTTTAGGCTACACACACGCCAAAAAAAGAAATAAGGAAGCAAGGAAAAAAAGGAAGGAAGGAAGGAAGACAGTTGCTGTTGAATCTATTTCTACACAGGGAAACCCAGACGATATTGATGTAGAACTGTTCTCCATAAAGTTTTCAGGAACTGTGATCCTCAAGAAGAAGATTATCAGACTACACCGCAGAGGAACCTCCAGTTGGGTTCAAACCCCTTTTCTACTTGCTGTCAAGCACTTACCTGTTTACACCACTCAAAGACCCCTAACAGAGGAACAGTTACCAAACACAACAGATGAGTCACGTAATGGAAAATTCAAACTGGAAAAAAACAAACCTTTCTCCTCTTGTTCCCACTCAAACGGTTGTTGATGTGACCTTTAAATCCACTGTCTTGGATTTTACCTCATGTTAATCTCAGTGCCAACCAGTAGACATGTGGAGGCAGCAGTATACTGAGCAACTTCAGACACATCAACTGAACGGAAGTATCTAGCCAATGCCATCTCACTCTATTTGGGACTATTGTTTTATTTAATGTCCTACATAATGTGTACTGACATACACAAGATTTCCTCTCCCATAAAGCCTTTATCTCCTTTCACAAGGGAGTCTACTATTCTAAATATGAAGTAAAAAGCAAAAGCCATATTCAATTTTATAAAACCTTTTAAATCATTACATAGTATTATATGTGTGTGCATGGGATGAAAATAAAATTATAAATCACAGTAAAAAATTTGTTGTGTGATTTATCACTTTGTTTTCCTCCACATCGTAGCCAAAAAGCTGAAAAGTCATAATTCTGCCACCTGCTTTTGAATAACTAGCTGGCCCTTCTTTCTTTCCACTAACTCTTTTTTAAACACTAGCATTTTGCAAATCTACAAAAATGGAAGGCTTTCTCCCCAGAAAAGGCTTTCACTTTTATTATGAGCAGCTCTGAAATCCAGTTATGCACTGCAGTATACCAGAGTACTCGTGGAAATAACCAGCAATAAGACTATGTTAGCCATACCTTAAAAAGTAAGAACTAGCTGAAAGCCTGTCTCAACCAAAAATTATTATTTTCATTTATTAATAGAATACTAAGATTTCTAATATATCTTCCCTCAAGAGTTTAGAGTCCAGGCTTGTAAGGGTATGTAAAAAAATCAACCCAAGCTTTGTTGACTTGGATTCTTCTGATCTTTCTGGGTAGCTGACCCAGAAAGTCTTGCTGTGTCAGAGACTTTCCCAGTTTCTGACATCTTGGGAAATCCACCACATGTAAGAGCAATTATGCAGGTGGCACAGGACCAGGCAGGGTTATGTTCCACTGTACATAGTATCGCTAAAAGTCAGAACCCACTTGATGGCCACTAACCAGATGAAACCCATCAGGCACACCAGAACAATCGGTTACCTGATGCCTGGAGTAATTCCTGTGGCAGTAGTTATCTAGTAGTTCAATTCAAGCAAGAGGGTCAAAAATGCTTTCAGCTACATTTCTGGAGGCAGATGCTGATTGATAACTGGGCCGTGTTTTCAGAGGGGACTGCTTCAGGCTCACCAGCTTTCAGAGGCAACAAGGGAGCAGACAACCGTCATACATAATATCTCTGCTTGTGCCAGTCTGCTGATGTCCTATTGGCTAAGGCAATGATATGACCAAATACATCTGAGTGGAAACCCCACAAAAAGAAATGGATGCAAAAAGTTATGAATCATTGTAGTTATGATCTAGCTAGCCAAGGTCACCTTCCATGTAATATTCCAATTTAACAACTCTGAGATTTCCCCATCTTGTTAATCATGTCACTTTTAGAGTCTTGCCTTCACGTTCTAAGGCAACTTAAAGATGAATAAATAAAACCTTACTGCCATTTCATTCATTCCTACTCAGTCAGTCAATAGGACAGGATAGACTTGCCCTGGTGGGTTTCTGAGATGATAACGCTACAGGAGCAGAATCCTCATCTTTCTCTTCCAAGTCAAAAAGTCCCTTATTTCTAGGATACTGTCAAGTGACTATTGCTTCTTTCAACTCTACCTGTTGCTGTTCTTGCTGCCACCACCACATATTCCATCTTCCGCAAACAAACCTGAAATGGAATATGAAGGGCATAAGGAAGGGGGATGATGCTGAGGCACGATCACAGCCCCTTTCCAGAAGGACTCCCTTTCTTGTTTTCATTGTGAACCTTCACAGAAAAACCATATACCATGTCACCAATGCCCGTACAGACAAGTCAATGACATTGATCATACTCTTCAAGCTGTGCAACCATCCTCACCTGCTTTTTCGGTAGTTTTCCGCCACTTAATATGAATTCCCTTCCAGTCTGACCTTGCTAGCTGATGGTGCCAGTTTGCTCCCAAAGAGGTGGTCCTTGAAAGGATCACGATGCTAAAAGCAAACATTCTCCACCAAGGAACACTGGCTACACGACAGGTGAGCACTCGGTTGCTAATGCAAAGGCTGACAGATCAAAACCACCAGTCACTCTGAGGAAGAAAAGATCTGTCACTCTGTGTCCATAAAAAAAAAATTTTAATCACACTACTATTCATTTATTCGGTCTCCCAGCAACCCCTATAGGGTTTTTGAGATTGGAAATCTTCCTGGGAGCAGATAGCTTCACTCTTCTCCCACAGAGCAGCTGGTGGGTTTGTGCTGCCAGTGTCGCAGCAACCGTCCAATGTTCACCTGACAGCACCGCTAGGGTGCCCGGCCCCCAAGATTGCCACCCAAGCAACCCTCTGAATTGATTTGGGGTTATTTTAGCCTTATGAAGCAATTCTACTTTGTCCTGCAGGGCCACTAGGAGAAATCACGCAATGGCACACAACAAAAATTACTGTTCGGTTTTTAAAAAGATCCTTCAGTCGGGGCTATTTTTGATGTAAGATTTAAAGTTTAAAGATGATGTTGGGGCAGTCGTTTTGGAGGTTCCTCCTCCAAGCAGGCTTCTTGAAAATGCAAGGAGCAGAGAGGAAGACTCTGCTGACTCAGTGATATTTGCCCCAGCCTCTGGGCATTTGCTATTCAACTTCTCTATGAATCTAATTTTTCCCGCTTATGTGCTATGGAAGGTATGTCCCCCATTGAATACCCACAGTCCCAAGGTGGGTGAATCAGGGGAAAGCGTCGCATAACCACACTTTCATTGGAACCCTTTCATTTTTCTTATTATTTCTACATCCGGACCCTCTGCAGAGGATCTCTTTCTCCTAACACTGAGGAATATCTCATTATTTACCCTGAGAGTGATCACTTCTTTGCATGACTAAAGGATGACATTTGTCCTTGACCCCCATGGTCTCCTGGCTACACCATGAAAAGGCAGGATATTATACCTAAGTGGTCATTTTTTAAGATAAATTATAGAAATGAAATTATTAGTGGTTATCCAGCCATATTTTTCAATTTTTTAAATTCAAGTAATGATTTAATATTTGGTATGAAATTTCTAAATTTTGTTTCAATCTGCAATATAGTTTTACTTGACGATTCACTGTTGGCTTAATATAATTAGATTTTTAGCTGTCATGGGCCAACTAGAAATTTCTGCTTACATAATTGCAAATTATGTGGTTCATTTTTATGTTGATTGACTTGGCTTGACTGAGTCCTGAGGGAAATTGTGTCATTTCATTTCTGATCAAATTCACACTGCAACCCACATGTCCAAAATGCTCACTGCAGCACCTGAGATGAATGAAATTTGAGAGTCAATTTATGTATGCTTCCCTTAGATTTTTGGACAGGAGTTTTATTTGTTAGCTCATATTTTGTATACATTTTAATGAATATTTATTTTGCAGTATGATGAAACTTTGAAACATTATCCTAACCGCCAAGCTTACATGAGGTATATTACTATTAGAAATAACATTTTCTGTTTGAAAATGTGACAAAGTATGCAAAATCTCTGGAGAAAGATTTTTATTAATAATCTGTTATTTTATCTTACATATGGTATATCAATATGGAAAACAAGGATTAGGAAGATCACATACAACAAATGAGAGTATAACCATTAAATATTATATCTTGGTGTAGAAAAGACAGCCAACAACACAGTTTAAAAAAGAATTTGCAAGTGAGAACATAAAGACTTTTTCACTGGTACCAGATAAAAATGTTTTGGAGTATACTTTCAATTTATAGCCACACTATCTTACAACTAGCAGTTTATGGAATATAAACATTCCTGGAGAAAAGTAAACATGTCTACCATAAGCATAAGAGAAAGTGTATTTATTACCTGAAACAATAGCCTTGATATAAAATAGAAAATTGACTTCTATTAAATATCCAAGAAAGTCAACATGTTTCTATGACCTAAAGATTCTTCCACAAGAAAATGTGACTTCATAATTACATTGATTTTAAAAGACGTCCCAAGGATCAAGGTGTTTTTTAACTGCAAAACTCCAAGTTTGCTTTATTATGTTGTGAGAAATAGTCACAAATCATTCATATGTTAAAAGGTTAGTGAATGCAGACTCACATTAAAACATATTTAAGGTGTGTCAACATTCCCAGGGAAACAAAACAACAAGAATGTTCTGTAAGAAATCATGAATTGTGAAGTTAAACGAATGTGAACTAGTGAAAAATAGGACCACGGACCGAAGTTCTATGAAGTAATATTACATTTAAAATGAAAAACAGAAAAAAATTATAAATTATCATGGGTTCAGGAGGTAGGGTGGGAGGTGGGGATGAGCTGATACAGAAGGATCAAGTAGAAAGAAACTGTTTTGAAAATGGTATTGGCAACACATGTACACTTGTGCTTGATACAATGGATTGTGATTAGAAGTGTATGAGCCTCCAATAAACAAATGAAAAATGGAAAACAGAACAAAGCACCCATTGTTTTTTCTCCCTCAGTGTTCAAGTGAGGACCCCTGCAGCCCCAGATTTTGAATAAGAATCTACCTCCTTTCTCTTGATTTTCTCTCTCTAGGACACATTTGACCCCATTTTCAGGCTGTTTTTATTGGAAGGTGGTAACTGTCGTTGTAGTAGTGTTTGTGGTCTTGGTGGGGCTCTGAATGCTGTGGTGGTGGTGGTGGTGGTCAAGGTTTTAGGGAGGTTCATTATGGCTGTTGTTGTATTGGTAGTGATGGCCATAGTACTGGTGGTAGTGGTGAGTATTACTCTCATAGTAATGGTGGTAGTGGTGGTGGTGAATATTATGGTAGTGGTTGGCACTAGGTATCATCAAGTCAAATTCCAACTCATATTGTTGTGAGGTGCTATCGAGTTGGTTCTCATCTATAAAATTATTCTCTGCAGGAAACCTATACGCAAATGAATAAAACCAATCCTATGCCAACAGCACAATTATTCCTATGCTTGAGCCTATTGTAAAAGCCACAGTGTCAGTACATCTCTTTGAAGACGTTCTTCTTTCTCACTGCCCCTCCATCTTACCAAGCATGATATCCTTCTCCAGGGACTAGTATTTGCCAAAAACATGTCCAAAATGTGAAAGATGAAGTCTCACCATCCTGGCTTCTAACGATGCATTCTCACCATACGTCTGCTGACTTTCCAGATCACAGTGGCTGAACGGTTGATTTGTACAGAATAGATGCTTACGCAGCTTGACACTCATTGCAGGAAGAAGTGAAACTGATGGTATGGCAAAACTCAATGCTACTCATTCCCGGAGACAGAAACATGTCTACATAGCTGCCATGAGAAAGCAAGGTCGGCATTAAAATTATAAATAGAGGGCAGTCCCAAATCACCATAGAAAATCCTTTCTATGTAGGATCACATGATTTGAAAATAGGGAGAGTTTCCCTTCTTCTTTGCCCAATTGAATACACTTGATTTCTTTCTGTTGTATATTAGGTCTGATTAAGACTTCCAATGGGATGTTGAATAAAAATAGGGATGGGACATCTTTGTCTAGATCTTGTTCTTGGGAAAAATATTTTCAATTTTCCCATTGAGTGTGGTGTCAGCCATTGGATTTTTGTGTGAGTCATTTATTATTTTGAAGGATTTTCTTTCTATTCCTATTTTATTGTTTTTATCAGATGAATATTGAATATTCTCAAATGCCTTTTCTATATCTATTGATATGACCCAGTAGTTTTTATTCATTGTCTTCTTTATATGGAGGATTACATTGGTTGTTTTTCTAATACTGAGTGAGTCATCTGCATCCATTTAATCTTTTTACAGTGCCCATTGTTTTCTCTCATTCTGTTATTCACTTTGCAGTCTGTTTTATCAGAAATTAATATTGCTCCTCCTGCCTTTTTTATGGTTGACATTGTCTTGGTAGATTATTTTTGCTATCTTTAGAATTCTAGCCTATTTTTGTCAATGAATTTAATGTGAGTCTCTTGATAGCATCAAATAGATAGATCTTGTTTTCTAATCTAGTCTGCTACTCAGCCTTTTAATTGGTGCATTTAATCCATTGATATTCAATGTCATCACTGATGTGTGGATTTTTTACTATTGTTTTTACTATGTTTATATTTAGTTTCTTTTCCCCCTTTTTGTGATATTAGTGTCTTTATTCCTTCCCTATTTCTATGTTGTATTGCTGCATTCATCGTAATGGTTTCTGGTGATGTTGTGCTCTGTGATGTACTCAGTTTTGCTTGATGTTGTTGATTGTCTCTCCATAATGGTCTGATTAATATTTTTTGTAATGCTGGTCTTGTTTCTATGAGTTCCTCTAATTTTTCCTTATCTCTAAATACTTTTATATCCCCAATGTATTTAAGGAATACATTTGCTGGACATAGAATTCTTGGTTGGCATTTTTTTCTTTCATAATTTTGTATATATCCATCCCTCCATTGTCTTCTTGCCCTCAAAGTATCTGCTGAGAAGTCCAAGCTTATCTGTAACAGTTTTCCTGTCTAAGTGACTATTCTTTTTCTCTAGCTTCCCTCAAAATTCTTTTCTTTTCCTTGAAATTGAAGAGTTGGGCTACCATCTGATGTGACAACTTTCTTTTGGGATTCTCTTTGTGATATTGGGGAAATCTTTTCACATGATGCCTTGCTATTTTCTTCATAGTTTTGTTTTTCCTTTCTTCTTTCTCTTGGATCCCAAATAAAGGTAGATTGTTTGTCTTGATAGTGTCCCACCTTCTGATGTTTTCTTCTGATTCTTTTTTTATTTTTCATTTTCAATAATTGTCATCAGACTGATTGCTTTCAAGCTCAGATTTTTCTTGTCTTCCTTTATATTCTTCAGGTCTTTCACTGTGTTGCCTACTTTTGTTATCTCATTATCATCTGGGGTTTCCTTTGGTTTAAAGCTCTTAGTTTTTTCAATTTCTCTCATTGTTCTCATGAGCATTCTCCACATCACTTGATCCTAAACATCATTCTGACAAATACTGTTCCTTATAGGTTTAGGACCTCTTTTTGAGAGTAATTTATTGGGCTTGGGTTAGTTCTACTTGTTTTTTCCCCTTGATTTTTGGGGTTTACTATGGTTGACTGCTATTTCTTTGGCATCATAGTGTAGTTATTTATGGTGTGTGAGTTTCCAAGTTGTGTAGGAGTACGTGGCTTGGCCTAGGAATATGGAACTGGTCCAACAATAGTTGGAAAATATGCAGTGATGAAATGGAGGGAAAGGAAGAGATAAAGAGAAGGTGGGGTGAAGAAGAGAATAAAATAAAATTAATAATAGTATTAATAATTGGCCATCTGAATAGACCAATAAGATTGGGGAAAAGTATATTAAGAGAGGTAATCACAGTTAGTCATTTTCATGAAAATATTTTTCACAAGGAAAAAGAGAAAGAGCACATAGAGATAATGGATGGGGCAGAAGAAGAGGATAAACAAATATTCAAACCAGAAGAGCACTATCTATGTATAAATATTAAGAAGAAGTATAATTGAGGAAGAAAAACAAAAAATGAGAGAAGGAAGCAAAAAGAGAAGGGTGAAAGACTAAAAAAGGAAGAAGGGACAAGGAAAAAATCAGGATAAAAAAGTGTGGGTGTATAGTGATGAGAAAGAGATACATTATAAACAAAAGTCTGGGGTGTACATTGGATGTGGACACTAAAATTCTGTTGCTGCAGAAGTGTGAATGTGAGTAGGTCTGTGTCTCTCATTCAATTTTACCATGAACTTTTTGAAGCCCCCTGGTATGCATGAAGTAATTCATTGTAAAACGTTTGAAATAGTAAAATATTGGAGGAAATGCACTCTTTCATATACACAAAAAATTTTTGTGTGTGTGCCTGCCTCATTACTCCATACATATAAATCAATAAAATGCATTAAATTTTAAAAGTGGGTAATGCCATCGCCTGCTGAGGGCCACTTGAGAGGACACCAGTATTCAGTGCTTCTGTGAATGATCTTGTTCACAGTAGTTTTGTAATTGTTCAAGTTCACTTGTGGAACAAATTCCTAAGGGTGGCGTTGATCTGAAATAATGCAGCCCAGCCACTGCTCTCAGAGCTGAAACCCATCCTTACTCGGCAACACCAGATGAGCCTGCCTTCCCATCCCCTTACCAAGAACTCAGATGACAGCTAACAAACTCAACGACTGCATTGCTGTCCATTTAATGTCTGCTAGTGATGATGACGTTAAGACTATCTTCCTATTTGATTGATTTGAGTTTCTTTTTCTTTGAATGGATTTCCTATTCTTGGCCTATTTTTCCATGGGGTTCTTGACTTTCCTTTGGATTTGATCGGTAGGGAAATTAACCCTATGTGCTACTACTGGTAAAACTCACCCCACATCCTGACTTGATTTGTGGTTTATCTCTTAACTCCAAGGATGGGATATTCTGCCCTGTGGACTTTAGAAAGAAAGGTTTGGGACCTCACCTCCCAAGATGAAAGATCAGGCTGGTCAGGGTGAGGGCCCAGTTCTGGCCAAGAGTCTTCAGTTCTTGGAACTGAGCATGCAGCCCCTCTGACTGACGACAGACATGTTCTTTCCCAGTTTTCTTATGCAATGATATGTAAGAATGCATGCATGTAAGACAGCTGGTAGAATGATTCTTTGTGGAATCATACCCTTCCTATGACAAAAGTTCAAAGCACCAGAGTTTTGAAAGCAAAGTGATGGAACAAGAGCTAACTGTTGCCCTCAGGATAGAGACCGTGGCCTGCACATTCACCCCTGTACCAGATGACAGCCCATGTCAGCTTGGCTTATACATACCAGGCAGCAGCTCCTGTACTGGTTGCACTGTACAGAGACTTGGGAATGGGTCCTGTGTGTGAGCAATCAAAGGTAGATTCAATGGCCTTAAGCCCTCTGCAGGACCTCGCTAGGGACTCTAGAGCATAGTGGTAATGAGATGGACAGCTAACTGCGTGGTCAGCAGTTCCAAACCACCGACTGTTCCAGGGGAGAAAGATGCTACACCTGGAAAGAACTACAGTCTTGGAAAAACCCACAGGGGCAGTTGTACCCTGCTCCATAGGCTCCCTCCCTGTGAGTCGGCGTCAACTCCATAGCCATGAGTTTGACTTTTGGTCTTATAGGTCTTGGCGTAGCACATACAGCCTATATGTCACAGACATCACATCCCGCGTGGTTAAGTTTTCACTGTGTAGCTGATGCGGCCATACCCTTGGAGAAATCCTTTGAGTCCAGGCAACGGAAACAGCCTCACCACTCATACTTCAAGCACACATGTTTGCCAGATAGCCGCAGAGGCAACCCTACCTGAGTCTGACCAAAGGCTTATGTTGGAGTAATTGATGAAATTCAAAGAGTGAGGGTTGCCTGATTATGAGAGGGCCAGGCTGGTTTTCTTAGATGAAGCACACACCATCCGGCAGTAGTTCAGGTCACACTGTCAGCCTTCCCCCAACTGCCACCTGCTGCCCAAGGTCAGACAAATGACAGGAACTCCACCAAGAGTTACAGAGAGGGAAGACCGTTCCCAAGGAAGAAGACCTGACAGCATGTACAAGATGCTTCCGGGAGGAACATCCCAAATGTAAACCCAGCTTCTCAGCACAACAGCAGGAGCTTTCTCAGGAAGTCGTCGACATCCAAAAGAGGAAGATAAGATAGGTCACAGTCCTCTCTCCACTGCTCACTCCCCAAGAAAAGTCAATCAATAAAAATAAAGCCTTAAGTATATATCTTTAAAAAATGAACATAAATCCTCTACAAATCACTAATAAAGAAAGTTGGTATTTTTGTTTAAGCACAAAATATTACTGGAAGAACAGCAAAGAAATTAAAAAATAGACTTTAATCCTTGAGCCCAGAGATATTTAAGAATTTTAAACTATATTAGTATACTAGGTATTTGAAATACTGAAATACATTTTTTATGTTTAAAGTAAAAATTAATGAGTTCAGAGACTTCTGCTTCTGAAAAAAAGATGGAATAACATGAGCCACATTTAGCCGGAAGCAAGAAAAGCTATCAGACATGACACCAAGCATTAGGTATATGGCCATGCAGGTCAGTGATCACCAAGACATGAAAACAATGAAGTAATACATAGGATTCCCCAATTCACAGTCTTCAGAGGCTGCAGTCCAAGGAGAATGAGTGGATCCACAGTCTAGTTAAAGATACAGAACTGAGATTGAAGATACAAATTCTAGAGAGACAGGCAGACGTTCCAAGGTAGAGCAACAGGAGAAGTGACCCACAAAGAGAAAGATCCCCAAATCTACAGTGGCTCACATGAAGCCTTCATCAGACAATTGATCTAAGCATGTATATGAGGAAACCACTGGTGTCAGTCCAGGTGGGCTAGAGAAACAAATTCATAGACACTCATAATTGTATAAGAGAGAACTTTTTATATCAAAGAGCAATTTTACATTAAAAAAAAGCATCCCAGTCCAGTCCAGGACAAGTCCATAAGCCCAATATTTTCCCAGAAGTCCAATACCAGTCAATAAATTCCTCTTCAGACTCACACAACACAAGTAATGGCACTAAATACAGGAAGTTCACAGGCCAGTGGGTGGGAAGTCTTATGGACTTAACTCATCTCTGTGCTGGTGTGGATCTTCATGTGGCTCTCCAGCTCCAGGGCTCTGACTTGAGCAGCATAGCTTCCTGTGGCTTGTCAACAGGAATGTCTCCCAGAGAGTGAGTGTGTCCCATCTCCAGTGAGCTATTTTTCTCCAAAATGAGGTCATCAAGCTGTAACCTGAGCGACAGGTTAAACTCCACCTCTTCATTCTTAATAGTCTCAAATTGGCACTAGATTATGCAACTACCACACCACCCAAAACTGGAGAAAACATACATACACTCATTAGGAATTGCGGTGTGCACAGAATTTGCACAATACAAGAATAGTATCTGTTCTCACCACCTGGGCCTTGGGATTCAAAGAACATTGAGAAGAGCACAAAGAAGGCACTTACCTTGAGAATAGTGAATAATTAGCTCTCATCTGTGCATTTCTTCAGTCCTGCCTAACAAATAGCAAGAGCAAATGAAACAGTATCAAACCATTTCCAGTTATATCAACTTTACCCATTATAAATCTCAAAATTATCTAAATGGATATAAAAGCATTTAGCACCAAATGTTTGAGGTTTGGAATCAAATGAGAAATTACCAGGCATACAAAGAAATATATGAGTTATGATGAGTAGATAATTTGTTCTTAGAACTAGGCACTGAGTAAGGATTGGAAGTTCAGAACACTAACATGTAATTACAGCTTTATTTAGCATTCTGAAAAACTCAAGTAGAGGCTGATGCCCGATGGCATAGTGGTTGTGCACGGGACTGTGACCCACTGGGATGGAGGTTCAATTCCAGCATTGGCTCCACAGGGGCAAAGGCTAGGCCTTCTACTCCTACCACCAGAAGGCAGTGATGCCCAAAAAATCCAAAAAAAAAAAACCCTCAGGTAGAGACATTTAAGATATTTTTAAATGACCAAAATAAAATGCTAAAGATAAAAACTATAATGTGTAAGATGAAAACTGTATTGGATGGAATTATGAACTAATTAGACAATGCACAAAAAAGCTAATGATGTTGAATATATAAAATAGCAGTTGCACAAGATGAAACATCAGAAAAGAGAATTTTTTAAATTAACAAAGTATGTCATTTAAGACACTTGTGTGAGAGAGAAGAAAGAGAAATAGGGACAAAAAAGGCCTAATTTAATGAAAATTATAAAACTCCCCAGTTCAAGAAATTCAAAGAGTAACAAAAATGAATAAACAAATAAAACTATATCAAGTCATATAATAATATGATACTCATATGTCATAATTTCCCTATATTCTATATAACATGATATGTAGCTCAAACATTTTAAAGAAATGAGTAAAAAATAGACATATGTACAGAAATAAAAAGAGAAGGATAAAGGAAATGATACAATTTAGAAGAAGGACAAATAGCTAGTGAATTGAAAGACAAGATCTTTTGACATATTATTCTATAACCAACAAAACCTAGTTTACAAATGAAAGTCAAAAAATCCATCCTTTTACATTTTAATCAGTTTTTTGGGAGCTCTTACAGCTCTTATCACATCCGTACATGCATCCATTGTGTCACATACATCTGTACATATGTTGCCATCATCCTTTTCAAAACAGTTTCTTTCTACTTGAGCCCTTGGTATCAGCTCATTTTCCCCTCCCTCCCCCACCCTCCCTCATGAACTCTTGACAGTTTATAATTTTTCTTCATGTCATACAACGACGACGACGGCTGCTCTTTTCACCCACTTTTCTGTTGTTCATCCACCTGGGAGGGACTTATAGATGGGTCATTGTGTTCATCCCCCTCCCCTCCCCCTCCCCTCCTGGTATCACTGCTCTCACTATTGGACCTGAGAGGTTTATCTGTCCTAGATTCCCTGTGTTTTCAGATCTTATCTGTACCCACATAGGTGCTCTGATCTAGTTGGGTTTTTAAGATAGAACTACAATCGTGCTAGTGGGGGGGAGGGTGGGGAGAAAGCATTAAAGAACTACAGGAAAGTTGTATGTTTCAAAAGCCATCTTTATACACACAAAATTTGAAAGACTTTATCATCAGTAGACTTGCACCATAATAAGTGGCAAAGAACATTCTTCAGGTCAAAGTAAATTGATACTACATTGATATCTGAATCAATGCAATAGAATTGGTAAAATGGAAATAGTAACTAATGAGATAAATATTTTACATAGATTTATTATTTAAAGCTAAGCAATAATTGACTGCTTAAACAAAAATTATAACAATATAATAAGGATTTATATCAATTCCGACTCCCAGGAGCAAAGGCTGGGCCTCCTACTCCCACCACCTGAGGGCAGTGATGCCTTAAGAAAAATAAGGATTTATAAATTTATAACATAGTATATACAATAAAGCATATTATAAGAAATCCCATTTATAGAGGTCTAAATACAGGCATGTTCATAAGTAAATATATTTATATATGATGATGGGGAATTAGATCTATGTGGATATATTTGTAGGTTTTGTATTAAGGCATCAGATAGACATTGGGCCTCCTCTCAACTACTTCCTTGATGAAATATACTTTATTCTATTAAATTGGCATTCCATGATGCTCATCTCCCTGGCATGGTCACTGAAGACAAATGGCTACATAAGCAAATTGGTGAAAAAAGCTAATGGTGCCTGGCTATCAAAAGATAGCCTCTGGGATCGTAAAGGCTTGAAAATAAACAAGCGACCATCTAGCTGAGAAGCAACAAAATCCACATGGAAGAAGCACATCAGCCTGTGTGATCACAAGGTGTCAAAGAGATCAGTTATCAGGCATCAAAGAACTAAAAATCATGTCATTTTGTGCCTACCTTCCTAATATGATTGCTGAAGACAAATGTGTGTATAAGCGAACATGGTGAAGAAAGCTGATGATGCCTGGCTCTCAAAAGATGTAGCATCCAAGGCCTTAAAAGTTTGAAGGTAAACAAATGGCCATCTGGCTCAGAAGCAACAGCAGCACATAGAGGAAGCACACCAGACTGTGTGGCCACAAGGTGTTGAAGGGATCATGAATCAGGCATCAATTAATTAATAATTATATCAATATAAATGATGGAGAATACAGATTGGGCACCTGTGGCAGTCACCTAATCTGGTGTCAATAGGAGGATTAAGAGTGTATGGGGTGTAGTCTAACCTGTCAATCTGTAGATAGCCAATGAGACCTCTGTGTGGGCATGGCCTTCTCCTCTGAGAATTCAGAGAAATCCTGCGGTACTTCCCTTTTGGAGGTGGTAGACGCACGGTTCATTCCCTAGGAGACATTATAGCTGACAAGACACATGGTAGCATGCTGATAGACTCTGAGTCCTGGAACCTGGAGGAGCCATCGGGAGAGACCCCTGCCAATGCTAAGATGCTTCTACAGTCATTGGATACACAGGATTAAAAATCAACTGGCCTGTGATTGTCCTGGAATCATTCATAGAGTCTGAAGAGGACTTATGGATTGGTATTGGACATATGGGCTGATATTGGACTTATGACCTTGAACTGGACTGGGCTGGGATGTTTTCTTGATGTACAGTTGCTCTTGTTTATAAAATTCTTTCTTAGACACATACAAGTGTTTATGAATTGTTTCTCTAGTCTATCCAGATTAGCACGGGACTCAAAGCCCGTCTGTAGATAAAGCAACATCCCCTTACAGAAGGGTGGCAGGGAGGAGACGAACCAGTCAGAGTTGCAACAACGATATATGCAACTTTCCTCTAGTTCTTAAAGGCTTCCCCCCTCCAGCCCCCACTATCATGATCCTAATTCTACCTTACAAATCTGACTAGGCCAGAGGATGTACACTAGTAAAGATAGGAATCAAAAGCATAGGGAATCCAGGACAGAGGATCCCTTCAGAACCAGTGTTGAGAGTGGCAATACCAGGAGAGTGGAGGGAAGCTGGGGTAGAAAGAAAGGGGATAACGATTATAAAGATTTAGATATAGCCTCCTCCCTGGGATACAGACATCAGGGAATTGGGTGAAGGGAGACAGTGTACAATATGACAAATTAATAATACTTTATAAATTATGAAGGTTTATGAGGGAGGGAAATGCAGGTTGGGAAGGAGGGAAATGAGGAACTAATACCAAGGGCTTAAGTAGAAAGCAAGTGTTTTGAGAATGATAGTGGCAATGAATGTGCCTATCATACAATGGATGGATGGATGGATTGTGTTAAGAGTTTTATGAGCCACCAATAAAATGATTAAATAAAAGAAATGTCCATAGTTGGGAGAAAAGAAATGCAAGTATATTATCAAGAGAGCCTTAAAATATTGATGATTATCATATAATGCAGTCTGAGATATGCTATGATAAAATGAAAATGTAAAAACCCTAAAGCAAATCACTAAAACAATCAAAAGCAATATAGTTAACAAACCCTCCAACCCCCTGGAAAAAAAGGTATGAAATAGAATTTTCAAAATATTATCTTATCAAATAAGAAAGCAGGAAGAAGAGAAAATGAAAGTAACAGGCAGAAAGCAAAGAAAATCATATACTTATGCCTAACTATATGAATAATCAAATAATAATTATCTAAGTAAGACAATTAAGAGACCTAGTTTGAGTTTGTTTGTTTTTAAAGCACAGCCTAATGATACATGATCACCTAAAAATCCTCTTTAAATATTAGGATTGAAATATAGTTTAAAAGTTAGAGAATAGAAACATTATGAAGATTAGCTTTTAGATCATACAAATCTAAAGAAAGTAAGAGTGGGTTGACTCCTCATTTTAAAAAACATGTCAGTAAATGAAATGGCACAGACCAGGGAAGCATGCTGCACTGTTATATTGAGGGCTGCTGTGTGTTGGGGACGGAAGGTGCCAAATAACAGCAGAAGGTGTCACCTACAAGGGCATTACCAGGAATGATAAGGATAATATCATACCGATATCGGCTCAGTATTAACAGTATAAATAAAAGGACATAAAGAAACGTATGTTACCTATTAAAAGAGCAAAATACATGAAACAGAACAAAATGAATAGAGAAGTAACAAATGCAGAATTACAGTAATAGATTTCAGTAACTTTTGTCAATTATTGATGAGACAGAAATCAATTAAGAAATAGAACATGTTGTATGCTCATTTGTATAATTTAGATCATTCAAGGCGGGCAGCCTCCTGGTGGCATAGTGGTTGAGTGTGGGACTGCAACCCACTGACCTGGCAGTTCAAATTCAGCAGCAGCTCTCCAGGAGCAAGGCTGGGCCTCCCACTCCCACCAGAGGGCAGTGATGCCCCTCCCAAAAAAAAAAAAGGTCATTCGATCCAAGATCGTCAAACCCCTCAGAAACTGTAACAGGAGGAACGATTACTTGAGTGTACAGGAAAAGAGGGGGAAGGGGCTGAGCACAATGATGACTGTATAATCCCACATGCCTGGAGATCCAAGCTCACAGTGAGGACTCAAAAAATGAGCACTGCTGTTGACATACAAAAATTTTAGGTCAGGACCTCATTTTAATAATTATCTTAACACATAGCAACAATATTACAATGCATCAAGCAAGGGGAATATTTTAAAAGTTTCACTTAAACCATAGGTTCTCAACCTGTGGGTCAAGGCCCCTTCAGGAGACAAATGACCCTATCACAGGGATCACCCAATTCCTAACAGTAGCAAAATTGCCATGATGAAGTGCAATGAAAATAATTTTATGGTTGGGGGATCACTACCACATGAGGAACTATATGAAAGCACTAGGAAGGTTGAGAACCCCTGATTTAAACAAAAAGAATATGTCTCAGAGTGGCAAAGAAGTCTAAAAAGAGCACTATTAAGGTGAAAGATTTAACTTAATTTCCAACTTTGGCACGTAAATTAAATAACCAATTTGGGTTAGTTATTTAATATTCTACTGTCCATTTCATAATCTGTGAGGTGGAGATGGTCTGTCCCTAATGATGCTTGGGAAATGCTTAATGGGGGATTAAATTAAGGATACTGTCTACAACAGCATTTTCTATATTTTCAGCTAAGTATGAGATCCCTTTAACTTTAAGGAAAAGTCATAAAATTGAATGTAGGACATGTAGTGTCACGGGGCACTGCTTGTATGAAATTACAGCATTTAATGTACCTAAGGATTTGCCTCTGCCCTCCCCCATGCCCTCCCTTCACTTAGAGGTCCCATGAATATCCATTTAAAGAAAATCATTATTGAAAAACTCAAAGAGGGCTGAACCCTGGTGACATAGTGGTTGAGTGCGGGACTGCGGCCCACTGGGTTGGCGGTTCAAATCCAGCAGGAGATCTCCAGGAGTAAGGCTGGTCCTCCCACTGCCACCAGAGGGCAGTGAAGTCCCCCCCCCAAAAAAAAAAAGAAAGAAAAGCTCAAAGAAACTGACACTAGGCTGAGCCCCGGTGGCATAGTGGTTTTGCGCGGGGCTGCGGCCCACTGGGACGGAGGTTCAAATCCAGCAGCAAGGCTGGGCCTCCTACTCCTATCATCAGAGGGCAGTGATGCCCCCCCAAAAAAAAACTGACACTAACATATATCTTGAAGTGTGTTGTTTTAGCAAAATGTCATTGTCCCCAATATCCTTGTCCTTGAAAGATTATTGTGTTCATTTTACAGGTCCCCTGTTATGGCTGGAGGTCTCTTTGCTGTGGATAGAAAATGGTTTTGGGAACTAGGTGGCTATGATCCAGGTTTAGAAATCTGGGGAGGAGAACAGTATGAAATCTCTTTTAAGGTAAGCCACTAAGACCTTCTCACACTTTCTAAATAAATGTGATAATTCGGGTAGAATATCATTTTTCCTTTGTGCACTACATGATAAGGTGACCAAATAATGAAAATAGACATCATTTTCCCAAATCATCTTTTAGAGAGTGACCTGACTTCTTTCATGTATTTCTATGCCAACTAGCCAGAGCATATAAAAAGTGTAAAAAAGTGTAACGATTCAAAGTTTCATTAATCTATTAATTATACAATAAGCATGTTTTTATGTTTTATATGAAATTAACCCATGTTTACCTTGTAGAATAACAAATTTAAAAGCTTATGAGTGAAAAATACTTCCCATAGCAAGGAAAGAACAGATGAACAGAGGAAGAAGACTGCACGAAAGTTGTATTCCATGGAATACTAAAGAGTTTTCCATATTTTCAATGCATCTCTGTATCATGAGGAAGGGAAAGTTCCCAATATATGTGTGAATCATAAATGCATAAACACAGCTTTTCACATCTGAAAAAAATTGCATTTAAAATTGCAAAATGTTTCTAAAGACCTCGTTTTTCTATTTATCATTTTTCTTTTATCATACTCATGATTTATACAGAAGCATAGAACTGACTTACAATATTTATCATACAGAAATCTCCTACTAAGTAGACCAGCTTTCTGAATAGCTTCCATTATAATATCAAACCTGATTCCTGCTGAGGAAAAGACTGAATCCTAATATAATCCAAGTCACACTTAAGAATCCAGCAAAACAGTTTAACCTTGTATTTAAAAATCAAGTGATAAAACTATATTTATAAAACTGTAACGGCTATATTCAATGTGTTAAAAGAAATGTTATGTTGTCATAAAATAAAGAGCTGATGAAGAAGATTGAGGAGGCATTATTGCAGCTTTAGGGCATTTACAATCGTTCCTGACACCATGTTGGCAATAATCCTTGAAATTCCACTTATTAAATTAGTGATTTTCATCGCTTCGCCTTTCCCCGAAGCAGTCGTGCGTGGGCCGGGTGCCTAAGTTGTGCTGGTCGTGAGCCACTCTTTCGATGGAAGGCTCACATTTCACCCCGGGAGTCGGGTCGTGAAGCTTCCTTTTCCTTTTGTCCTACACCAACTCTCCAATTTGTTGCCCCACACGCGCAGCAGCCATGTAAAAGTGCGGAAAAGAGATGCTGCTTTCATACTCAGACAAGAAGGCCCGCTGGTGGTGAGTCCGATCCCCAAGAAGACTGAAGTTAGAGTGATGAATGGGGACTGGATAAACAGAACGCGCAGTAAATTGTCCAAGAAAGGAAGCGGTTAGTGAAACTCAGCCATTTGGTCTTAATTTGGGGTTAAATTTACCACACCAGACCCTTCGCCATCTTCCGGAGAAAATGTTGATCTTCAACTTTGCGTACATCCCTTTACTGGCTTGCAAAAGTCTCTTCTCTTTTGAGGCATCTTTGCATCTCTTTCCCGAAGACATCTGTGCTCATCAACTCGCACCGTGTCCAAGGGTAAACGTGAGAGTCGCAGGGGAGGGACTCACACCGCACTCCTTTAAATGTCCTTTAAATGGTTTGGGGAACAAACCATTCTGACCCACATGATCGGGACCAGTGGGTGGGCAGGGTAGGGGTGCCCTTTGAAAGTTTCATATGACAGCTCTTGCTGCCCTTGAAGGATGAGCAGGTGCTACGTCATGTTAGAAAACGATTCCTCTGCATCGCTTACTTGGCCTTTTCCTCAACAAGGTAGTTTTCTTAATTTTTTTCCTTATAAACACCCATGATCTCCCCATGTCCTTCAAGAAAGTCTAATAAAATTGTCCCTTTGGGATCCAAAAAAGAATCATCCCAACCTTCTGAGCTGTTCTTTCTGTCTTGAATTTAACTGGCCCAGCAGATCCTCTCAGATGTCACTTTTAATTGGACCTTATCCTCAGGATGGTAATGGTACATTCAAGACTAGCTTCTGGTTGAGATTTGTTTTTTTGGTTCGTTTTTTTCTGCAAACCTGCTTCATTTCACAAGACTGCTAAAAAGACAGCGGCACAGAGCAGCTCATCTAGTGAGTTGACCTCCCATCACTTTTGCCACCATGCTGCCCAAACTTGCCAAAGTCAAGATGCTTGATTAAAATTTAAACTACCAAAAAAATTTAGTGCTTCTTCTGATTTCACATCTAATTGTTGAGGTTTTTAAACAACTTTTTGTAGAGGCATTTGTTTTGCGTCCCTCAAGCCTGTTAGGTTCTCCTGTTAAAGTAACAGCTTTGTGCTCCTTGTCATAGCCCAGTGGTTCTCCACCTTCCTAATGCCGCGGCCCTTTCACACAGTTCCCCATGTGGTGGTGACCCTCCCCCCCCCCAACCATAACATAATTATCGCTGCTACTTCATCACTGTCATTTTGCTACTGTTATGAATTGGGTGACCCCTGTGAGAGGGTTGTTGGAACCCCAAGGGGATCGCAGCCCCCAGTTTGAGGAGCACTGTTATAGAGTATTTAGCAAAATAGGCTAACATGTGTCAGGTCCTGAGCTGGGTACTCTACTGCTATTATCTACTGTAAAATTGCAACTCTAGGAGCTGAATGTGATCATTCTACAGATGAAGAAACTGAGACAGAAAAAGATTAAATAAATTACCTAAAATCAAGGATGGAATAAAATGCTCTATCTCTGTTGAATTATAACAAAGCACCCAAATCAAGTCTACTGATATCATTTCTACCATCACTGTTAGCCTTTTAATCCCTGTCTGATGATGTCTCTTCCTCAGCAGAAGCTGCTAGTCTTCATTATAACCAAAGAGCTCAGTTGAAAACTTTTACCTAGAATACTATTTCTTATCAAATATTTCCCAGGTATTAGTGGGTGCAAAGTTTATCAGTATACCTTTTAAAGATGTCTCCTTGGGGGAAGGGAGGGGAATTACAGTTAAAGAAAAAAATGGCATTGCTCTATTTACAATATGATCAGAATTCAATTCACCTACCCCCATCAGGTTGGTTCTCATTCGTAGTAACTCTACACAGGATGCCTGAAGCTGGGGACGTTGACATGAGGAGATACCCTCATCTTTCTCTGAGACGATGGCATCTTTGTTCCCCAGGGCAGCCGGTGGATGTGGACAGACCACCTTGTCGCTAACAGCCCAGTGCTTCCTCAATGGAACCCCCAGGCATTCTCATCAGAATTCAAGGGGTGCCTTTTATTAATTTGCTTTTCACGGTTCAAGAAGTTTGGGGTGCCTGCTTTTCCCTTAAGTTCTCTTAATTTGTGAATTCTCTGAGTTTAAAATGATGTTAAGGGAACTTTTATTAAACAAGAAGCACCTGGCTTTGAATGATTAACTGGAGGGAGGATAAAATTGAAAGTCTGCACGGTTGGCACAGAGTGTATTTACATTGTAAATCACGAAGGTGTCTTTTAGATAAATATAAACTTGCATTTCTTACTTTTTTGTCACTTATATCTATCACATCTCTTCTGGGTGACTTGAGATTTTATTACCCCATTTCCTATTTTTCAGTTACCTGTCATTCTGTAGGATATAATTGGAATTCAGCACTATCGTCTTCGTCTAGAAACCATGGCAACAGCACTGGAAGTTCAGGACTAAATTGCCCAGGTTGTTAGGTTGGAATGACAGATTCTCTGGCGACATCTATGTCTTACAGGATCCCATTCTAGACATATTCCTTCATTCTTCCCCACTATTGTGTACTGACCTTGAGCTTCCTGTCCCTCCCTGTTCATCTTTTTAACATGAAGCGGGACAAACTTCACCAGAATTTGGTAAAATTTACATTAGAGGAAGAATTTTTGTTTTTTTCTGTGTGAAACATATCAAAAGAGTCTTACACAAAAAGCGCTGTTAAATGGTAATAGAAGAAAAAGAGTCATGGAGCATGTCCCTCATTGTAATCAATTTTACAGTGCAAAACACTGTAGAACATACAGCAGTCAGCGCTTGTAAATGTAAGATGTATGTAAACTGAGAGTCTCCTCGTCTGTTTCATACCACAAGACAAAAATTGTTTGAAGTCTGCAATTTAATTGCTCTAATTCAAGAGGATTGCTGTGAACTTTAGAGCTATCATCTTTATCTGCTGTTTTCTCTGCAACCAAAGAATCATCTGAAGAAAATTTATAATAATATTCCACCAGAGAATGAAAAAAATTCTAGAAAATTTTGCTTAACATTAAGAACTCAATTTGGGGTTAACTCATCTTTGGTAATAGTGCTCCTCAACTCTCAATATTTTTCCTTCCTTTCTCTAAAATCTCACTAGATGAGTAGAGTTGGTCCATAACATAAAAACCAGCACATTAGAATTCTCAGAAATCCATGGAAAAAAAGCTCTCTAAAAGAAATTATCTCTCTACAGTGTGCCCCATCGTAATACTTTTTTTAACATGAATCAGGTCTCTTTCATGGCCTAAGTATTTGACTGCCTTTCAAATGCTGCTGAGTTAGCCAGCTGCTAACAAGGAGAAAGAAATATTTAGTCGGTCATTCAACAGTCTTGTATTGAAGAGATCATTTATGCCAGACTTTGTTCCAAATACTCGATTTGAAGTTGCACCTGTAAACAAAGAGGTGGCCATGAGAGGTCACACAATGAAAGCAGACAGGTTACAAGGAAGGGACAGTTCAACCAGAGTGCAGTGTAGCACTGATGAAACACACATCGCTCCTCTAGCTCCTGAATGCTTCCTCCCCTCATTACCATGAGCCAGTTCTACCTTACAAATCTAGCTAGACAGCAGAACATACATTAATACAGATAAGAGCTTTCAATGCATGGAATTCAGGACAGATAAAGCCCTCAGGAAGAGTCGTGGGAGAAGCTATATCATAAGGGTTGGGACATGGTGGGACAGGGAGCGTGGAGAGAGGAGAAAGGGGGAACCCATCCCAAGGTTGGATATATAGCCCACCCCCACCCCCAGGGAAATGGATAACAGAAATGGGAGTGAAGGGAGACAAAAGACAATGTAAGACATAAAATAACAACATTAATAGAGCAAGGCATCATGAGGGTAGAAGGGTTGGGGGAAGGGGTAAGAAGAGGAGCTGATTATCAAGATCTCAAGTAAAAAAATATTTTGGAAATGTTGATGGCAATATATACAGGTGTGCTTAACATAATTGCAGATGGACTGTTATAAAATTTGTAAGAGCCCCCCCAATAAAAGATATTTTTTAAAAAAGAAAAAGCCCATACCTCTAAAGATCTACTGTTTAAGTTGTTAAAATTATTCTAAAATCATTACCAGTCTGCTTTTCCCAAGTGCATTTTTACATACATTTCAAATGTTAGCATTTCTAAATGATCAGTCCTTTGAATACAAGAAATTCTTCTCAGAAAAATGCTAAAAGGAAAGTGGAACAGCAAACATGAGCTGAGTTCCCAGAAATACTCAGAATGAGGCTTATAGACTCCATTCCATAAACTCCTCTGACATGAGATAGAAGTATGAATCTCCTGACAAGGACACTAAAATGTTCTTTTTGACCTCAAGCCTCTCATCAAAATACTTACACAGTCATCCCCATATTTTTGGACTCTGTAGTCCCAGGAAAAGCTCTTGATCAGTAGACTCACCTGCAATGAGATGAGCAGGGATGCCGGACATTCCAGGGTGAATCCAGTAAGCCTACAAGTCCCACAGCCTATTTCAAAACCCCTTTCAATGGGTCATCACACATTGTAAATAACGACCTTCATGATGTGCCACAGTCTTTCCAATGTAGTTGGCTTAAAATTTAGACGTTTAAAGAAATTTTAATTTATATTACACAAACTCCCAGGCCTCATAAGTCTTTAATTCATCCTACAAACAACCCTGCTAAGCTCTTGAGATTCAAAATACATGCGAGATTGGAAAGAGCGTCTTCTCTGGTAGCTACCTCAGAATATTTAATGTAATTAATATAGAATATTTCATATAGTTATCCAAATATTTAATACCAGAGCCACAGTAATAATTCAATACATATGGGATAGCCTCCTTTCCTAGCCTCCCCTTCTCCTGATCTTTTTTTTTAATTTCAAAAAATCATTTTATCGGGAGCTCATACTACTCTAATCACAATCCATGCATATATCCATTGTGTCAAGCACATTTGTACATTTGTTGCCATCATCATTCTCAAAACATTTGCCCATAGTATCAGCTCCTTTTTATTTCAATTTTCCTGCATTTCATTATTTTTTCCTAAGTTACTTTATTTTCTCCTCCTAAAAGTTCATAGTTGCTCCCAATTAACAGAAAAAAACATGTGGCCATATTTAATCATACACCACAAGACTTTTCCTTATCTGCCTCAATTTATACTGTAAACCAAGTCAATTCGTTTCCCTCCTCTTGCCACAGATGATGGAAATATGCCTCCGTTTTATGTCCCTATCTATTTCAACTAATCACTCAGTCTTTGCTCTATTCATGATAAATTTGCATCTTTAAAAAAATTCTAATCATTTTATTGGAAGCTTTTACTGATATTGTAAGATTCCATAGTTCACTCAAATCAAGAAGTATTGTACAATTACTTGCACAATCAGATTAAAACATTTTCTTTCTTTTTGAACTCCTTGATATTAACTTTCATTGATCCCCTTCCTTCCCCACCCTTAAACCCAGAATCCTTATCCCTGTTCTCTGCACCCCTTTTCCCCCAGTAATAAGGATTTGGGTGGGGGTTTTTTCCATATCCTAAATGATCCAATACATACTTTCACATACAATTCTGTTATTTGATTCCATCGAATGGGGTTATACAATCATCAATGCTACCCCTCGATAAATACTAAACCACAACTTCAACTACAAGCTCAGGTATCATGATAACTAGGGTATGCAGAAGAAATCAAAAGCAAGCATAATTGATATGAATATTTTTCCATTAAATACAAAAATCAATTAAACAAGGAAAGCTTTAAAAATACTTTCAGAATATCCTCTAAAGTAAAATGCATAATACATATTTACTCACCTTCAAAATGCAGGGTCAAAATGCAGTTTTTTCCTTCTCTGTGTATGCTTACTAAGTGGAATAAAACCTGTTAGGCACCAACCAGTTGTCTTCAACTTATGGTGACTCTCTGTACAATAGAATGAAGCACTGCTCATTCATCCTCGCAACTGTTATGCTTGTTGGTTCAGTTCCGGTGTCAATCCATCCCATTGAAGGACTTCTGCTGTTTCACTGACCCTTTACTTTACCAAGAACGATGTCCTTTTCAGAGACAAGTCTGTTCTGATAGCATGTCCAACATTCAAGAAGAGAAGTCTTGATATCTTCACTTCCACAGAACATTCTGACCATACCGCCTTTGGGACAGTCCATAGCACTCTCAATGTTCTTTGCCAACACCATAATTCAGGGGCACCAACCCTTCTTTGATCTTGATTATTCATTGTCCAGCTGAAGTAAAACTCTCAACTCACTGCCATCGAGTTGATGACAACTCATAGCTACACATACAGCAAAGTAGAACTGCCCCTGGGTGTCTGAGACTTTCATTGATTACTCAAGTAGAAACCCATCTTTCTCCTTTAGAATAGCTGGTGGCTTGGAACTGTTGACCTTACTACTCCAGCCCCAATGTGTTACTTCTATGCCACCAAGTCTCAAAAGAAAAACTAGAGATGTATAAACCAGACTCATAATGCATTATCTATAAAAGAATTCTCTTCCTTTGCAACACAACCCTAAAGACACTCTAAAATTTCGTTATGGAAGAAATATAATCCTCTGTTTTATCATGATTTTATCCAGTCTTTTATTATTACTTTGCCTAGATGTAATTTGACAGTAGTCTTTTTAGTAATTCATCAACTTTTCCAAATTTCAAATTCACTTTGATGTGAATAATAGTGTTCTTCCTCTTGTCATAATCACAGTTAATCCTTTTATGCAATCTTTCATTAAATTACATCGTTACAGTTAAAAATAGTGCAGTCCTATTTGGGAGGAAATACAGTCATTGCCTCTAGGATAAGAATGTATGATAACTCAATTACTGTATTTAAGAACAAAAATATGCATGTAGATTCCATGGAAACTTCTATATATGTGAGCACTATTCAATATGTCTTTCAGAAGAAATGGAAAGTGATACTTAATTCTTTCAATTAGGTCAATCCAAAGTCTGTTTGTGCTCACGAAAGTCTGCAGTGTGATAAAAGAGACAGGGGAACTCCTGTCGTAAAAGTTAGGTGTACACCTGCTGTTGCTGAGAGATAAGTTTCTCGCCTGTTGTCCTGTCCAGGTCTGGAAGGAAGATCTAATTTCTCATTCTCATCCCTTCTAGACCCCTGAACTCTGAACAGGAGAGCTTTCTGGTGCCTGGGCCATTGTTGGATAATGTCTTATCAGCATCTGTAGGGAAATCACCCTTGGGAAAGTGCTCCTCCCCTCCATTTCTTGCCCTATGAACACATCCTCCAGACTTTCTCTCCTGGTTTTAAGCTTTTTTGTTTTCTTTACATTGTTACATCTTTTCTTCATCCCATGGTTCAGTCATACTTAGTCTTTCTGAAGGGAGAAAGAAAAATAGAACAGCAAGTAGGCAGCTGGGGTTTCTTTGAATTTTTGTTTCAACTTCAGTGTGATTGGGAAACCAAAATGCTCCTAGAGATTTAAGAGGAGAAGAATACATGAGCATAGCCAAACTAATACTTCAAGATATAGCCTACCTCACACAGCAGAAGCAAACACACTGCTTAAAGTGAGTGAAAAAATAACACAGATTTTAATAGGCAGCACCCCTCTTATTGTGTACCCTTTAAATGAATCCCTAAGTGACACAAACCATTTGTTCTCAGTTACTAAGCAAAAGATTGGCAGTTCAAATCTACCACAGACGAGAGTTTTGGTGACTTGATTCTGAAATGTCACAGTCATTAAACTTCATTGGGGAGTTCTACTCTGTCATATGTGGGTTTACCATGAACCAGATTCAACTCCTCAACAGTGAGGACCCTTGGATGTGGTAAGCACACAAAGCATTTTACAGGATGCTACCTGTGTCTCAAAGTTCTGACCATGCTGTTCTTTTGAAGATCACAAAAGAGATGAGTCAGCAGTTAAAGACACCAAGTTCAATTTCTTATCCCATTCAACACTAATGCATGGAAGAAAAATGATCATTTCTATTTTATAATTGCAAAGGCATCCTATTATCTAGTTAATATCAAGGACAAGATTCTACTCTGGATTTATTCTGGAAGCCATTCACTTAGATGAACCTCTTGGTACAAAAAGGCACTCTCTGAAATGACTTTTTTTAAGGCAGTTTCTCCATCTCTACTTTGTATTGTAAAAAGGGATTGACAACTCTCATTATGATTTTTTACTACCCTCCCAATTCATGGTTATTCAATGGCAGCTGGATTATTAATAGGGACTCATCATGTCCTGGTTGGACTAATAACCACACCACTGTTGGGTCAAACCTACCAGCATCTCCATAGGAGATAAATGAGGCTGTCTGTTCCCATCACTGTTGATAGTCTCAGAAAACTTATGAAGCAGTTCTACTCCATCCTACAAGATTGCTATGAGTTAGAATTGAATCAATGTGTTTTAATCATTGAATAAGGACTATCCAATTCATTACTCAAGATAGTAGCCATCATTCCAGAATTACTGTAGCTCACTAAGTCATATGTTCCATAGCTTACCATCATTTTGGAACTGTGCAAGACAAACACAGATTTTATTGAACACTAACAGCTCTAAATTCAGCAAAGTAACTGTCATACTCTAAAAGGAGAAAGGAGCCTTTGTTCTATGGTAGAATTCTTGCCTTCCACACAGAAGACTCAGGTTCCATTCCTAGCCCATTGATTTCATTAATAGCCATCAACTGCCAATTGAGGCTGGCTTGTTGCTGTGATGCTAAACAATTTTCAGCGATGCTTTCAGGCTTGGGCAAACTACGAAGAAAGGACTGGCAATCTACTTCTGATAATCAGCCTGTGCAAATTCTACTGGATCACAATGGTCTTATTTTTACTCAGTCACAGTGATGGCATAGGATTGCACCACATTTCCTTTCACTCTGCATGACCCAGGGGTCAACTCTAGAGTAATGGTCTGCCATCAGGAAGGGGGAACCACAGTCCCTTGTCTGAAACATTGGAGTAGATATCCTTGCTGCTGGTCAGAGCTTCCATGGAATGACTTTTGCACAAAAGATAAGTGGCCTATAGAATTTGGAGGTTTGTTCTGAAAGAGGTATTATGCTGGCAAACATTTGTATGAAACAGGCTGTTAGTGAGTATGGATACAAGAATGATACTCAACATTACTGATTTTTCTTTCCGTTTTTGCAAAAGACTCACCAAGGCATGCATCAGTACATAACACACATAGGAAACAATTGTGCCCTGGGGTTGCACTGTTGGCCAAAATCTGTATGGAGCATGTATGATTTGCATACACATACAGCAGAGACATCTCTGCAGCAACTACGTCCCTATGAATCTTGAGGCATAAAGCGTAAACTAGACACAAAAGCTTGCATCATAAAGTAGTTATCAACTAACAGATATTATCTTTACCCTTTCCCCTCACACATCTTAGACAGTTACTGGTAAGGAATCCTCCTTCAAATTGGGCTTTAAAATCTGGCAGTTTCTTGTTTTGTGGCTGTAAGCATCTTGCTCGCATGTGATTTCAGTGGTAGCATTTGTTAATTTCTGAACCCTATTGAGCCACTTTTCTTTCAAATGGGCACAGAAATGGATTTCTTCTAGTGGGCTGGACATGTAGCTATTTTCTAACTTTCTTGAGATATTCCATTCAGAAGTAAGAGCTTCCAGTGTAGCTTCATCCATACTTACACACTTGTGCAATCCGTCCATACTTATACACTTGTTTTTTGCCAAAGCCTTCAGTGCAGCCTGAACATCTCCCTTCAGTTCTTAATCACATGCTCCCTTTTGAAGTGACCAAACATTGACAATCTTCTTTTCAATATATTGTTGTTGGGTGCTATCATGTGAGAATCATCGTGAGCCTAGGTACCACGAACAAAGCACTTCCTGGCCTTGTGACCTCTGCACAATTGTTAAGTCTGAGCCTATTGCTGCAACCATTGTGTCAGTCCCCTGACCTTCATTTTACCAAGGGTGATGTTCTTTTAGAGAGGACTGATCTCTCCTGGCTATATGCCTAACATCAAAGTCTAAGCAGCCTCTCTTCTAAGGAGCATTCTGATTTTACTACTTCCAAGATAGATTTATTTGTTTTGTAGGCAATACATGGTACTTTCAATATTCTTCACCAGCACCATAATTCCAATGCAGCAATTCTTCCTCAGTCATCTTTAGTCATTGTCCAAGTTTCATGTGCATATATGGTAAGTGAAAATACCATGGTTTGAGTCAGGTTCTTATTAGTCCTCAAAAAGACACCCTTCCTCTTCAAAGATATGGATGTTGATTATTCATGTCTAGTGCATCACTCTACCATTTATAAACTCAGGTGAGATGTATTCAAAGGACAGTTTGGTTCTTGAGGACTTGTTTTTTTTTTCTTCAGCTACTACTTCAATTGACATATGAGCAATTGATGGTCCATCCAGACAGCCCCTGGCTTTGTCTTGACTGATAAGTACTCATATTGAATTTGTTATTTCTTTCCACGTATATTGTGGAATTGATCACATGTAACCTATCAGAGAGGTTTATGTATGCAAAGGGCTTCAGCAAGTTTTGTGGGAAAATTCCATTATATTTTAACTATAGTTTTCCACAAACTTTTTGAAGTTCCATTTATAGGAATCAATTATATTGTTGAAAAGAGTATTTCCCATAGGTAGATTATTGATCTCGCAGAATCTATCATGTGATCTCTGGTATTGGTTTGTTTTTTTTTGTCACCAAGTGATCTCTGGTGTTGTTTTTTTATCACCAAGGTTATATTTTCACACTACTAACCCTTCTTTGTTTCCAACTTTTGCATTCCAATTCCTAGAAACTAAAAAGTTTTCACAGTTGCAAATTTGATCAATTTTAGGCTACAGGTGTTTATAGAAATCCTCAATATATGCATCTTTGGCATTTGTAGTTGATGCATTACTTGAATAACAATTGTAATATTGGTCTACCTGATAGACATATGAATACTAACTTGGCACTAACCACATTGTATATCTGGATAAATCCTGAAGTGTTCTGTTTGGCAAGGAATGCATACCTCTCCATGCATTGTTTCTAGTATGGTAGATCATATTATCATCAGATTCGTGGTGACAATATCAGTTTATAGCAGCTCATTAATATCTAGGATATCAAGCATTACATTTTTATAACTTCCAATTTCTCTAATTTTTACTTCTCACATTTCATGTTTTAACTACTAATGAATATTTGCCACAGTTGCTTCTCATTTTGAAAAATGCCACATTAGCAAATGAAGGTCCCTAAGGCTTTGCTCCTCCTGAATGATTAAGGTCGCCCTCCTGTGCAGGGGCAGTTCTTCCCTATTAGTATTTTGAGTGCCTTCCAACCGAGAGGTTCAGCTTCCAGGACTATATTGGGTAATACTATTTTGTGATGTAGATAGGGTTTTCTTTGTTAATTTTTCAGAAGTAAATTGCCAGGTCTTTCCTCTTCATCTGTTTCAGTCTGGAAACTTTACTGAAAACTGTCCCTGATGGATGCCACTGTTGCAATGTGAAATACCAGTGGCCTAGCTTCCAATATCACAACACACAAGTCATAACTATAAGACCAGTGGTGGGAGTTTGGATTAAATAGTTTCCAAAGGTCTTCTTAAATATACCTGAATCCATTTCAGCATGTTCATACTTCAATATATGGATCTCAAAAGTCTTCAGCTATAAACTCTAAAATCCCAGATAAACTTCTCAAATACAGCAATAATTTTGAACCACTGGAAGATCTTAGAGTAGGAAAATTTCCAAAGTATTTTTGTGTTTTCCTTCTTGTAGGCCTGAATCATGAAGTATCTCATTTTCCTCATCCCACTATTCCTTCAGCCATAAGTTTCATTCATCTTGAAGACACCAACCCTCTGACAATGTTCCATGTGGTAAAAAAAAAAAATGCACACGTGTTAGGAGAAACTGTAAAATAATGACACTGTGCAAGACCAACAGTTCACAACCACCAACCAGCTCCACATAAAAAATATAAATAGGGTTTCCTACTCCCATAAAGAGTTAAAGGCTGTGAAACTCATAGAGGCAGTTCTACCCTGTCCAATAGGGTCATCATGAGTCAGAATAGACTCAATGGCAGTAAGTTTGGTTTGGGTTGATCAAAAAAAAAGTGAAGACAATGGTGATCCAATTTTCTTCTAACATTTTGCAAATGGCGTAAGAGACTTAGGTTTAATGCACATCCAATGCACATCATGTGAAACTATCATGCATCCCTTAAAGGAGGGTCACAAGTGGCTATCATGCTGAGCAGGCTTCAACTGCACTTCCAGACAAAGAAGGACCTGGTGAACTTCCAAATATCAGCTAATAAAAACTCAATGGGTCTCAGTGGTCTGAATTGCATCCAGTTGCATCTTTCAGAAAAGATATGGGATGAACAGCATTTTATTCCATTGTGCCTAAGAGAACCATGAGTCCGAAGCAACGCCCTGTAAGTTGACAACAGGATTCCAATGGAAGAGAGTTGTGCCTGGACAAAGGTCCCCAAGTCAGTTCCTCTGTCTTGGTACCTACTCTTGAAACCTTCCAAGACCCTCTGTTTTTAAAACAAGCCTCAAGGGTGAGAGGGCCTCAAAAAGTTAAGGTAGAAATACAATTAAAACATATGATCTTTTCCAAGAACTTTTTTGAAGTTCCCTCATACATCAACAAAGAACCTCTAGTTCTAATGAATATGCATTTTAGATTTTTACAGAGCTGTCTCAATATTCAAAATCCTTCTAGAGTAATTAATTTATACCCCTAAAATGCTTTCCTTGCCTCCCTTGAAGAGTAAAACAATTTCACTTTAAAAGTGCACTCTTTCCTCCGTAAGCTATCTTTGTGTAGACTATGGTGGTGATGCTTTATACTAATAATTTTGCTAGAAATAAATCCAATCTTATAAAACGTCCTCATTAGAAATATTTTTCCTGCTAAAGATGATTCCAAAATATTTTATAAGCTACTCATTGTTTTTATGAGACAGTTAAGTTAGGGACCTCTTCTTACTTTTCAGGCTGCAAAGAACCTTCAAAGGTAGTTGCATTTTATCTTTAAAATGTGACAGAGCCTTTTTATGGCACACTATAACCTCCAGACACATGAGAACATATCTGGAGTTGTTCCTGTGGGGTGCTTTCTCCTACAATATTTAGCTTAGGTGACATAAAAATATCCATTTTAATTCAACATTCCCAGAATTGATCTTCCAGAGAAAATATTAAAATGGCTCTAAACCCATTCAGAAACTCAAAGATAAACAGAAACAGCTGGTAAATGTCTCATAAGCCAGTTTGAGATTCATTTCAATTACTCAACAAAAGGTACCCCAGGTATAACAGCATTTTCAAGTTAAATTTTATGTCTATTAGATATAAGCCTAATGGCAAGTATGAATTCCTCCCAGTTGCTACTTCCTTTATGCCTGATGGCATTCTTCTAATTCCCTATTTAATTTTATTTTTGCTTCTATAGAGCGTTGTAAAGTGAGTAAGATATAAAAATTTACACAACATTCAGTACCTGCGTTAAGGTCAATTTGACTGCCTGGAAAAAAAAATCCTTTTTTTATTGTTGAGTGGATTTTCAAATTTTTTCTAATGTCAGTTTTTCCTCACAAGGAAATAGAATATAATATTATTAAGATTCTGTGACATAAACCTGTTTAAATCAACTGATCTCCCAGTTCAAGGACTATTTATATAAAAGGTTTCCCTAAAGGTCACCATGTAATTCAAGTCCTTCACTTCAATCCTGCCGTGATACTACAGAAAACTCCAGAGTGAGCATTCAGACATTACCATTAGAAATGTAAGAATCCTATTTTTTACCCTCATCAAGGTTTGCAACCTATAACATGAAAGTATAAATTGCCCTTCATGACACTTTCTACCTCTTCCAACGATGAGAATGAAGATAATCCTTACCTCCCCTCCCTGACTTGCATATTGTCATCTGAGTCAATTCCTGTCAGAGAGGACATAGTCATGCACAACTACACCGTATATCTCCTCACATAGCAGAATTGAAGTCAACCTCAGGCAGATTTTGTCATATGACTATCATGTCTTAGCCCTGCTATGTGCCACTTTAGGGAGTTGCATTTCTTCCAACTCTCTCAGGAAATAGATGCACTATTTCAGCATCATAGAAGACTAAGACAAGACACCGGATAGAGTAGTAACTTATCCAATTCAATCACTGGCCCAAAATAGTCTTTCCACCATGCCATATCATGAAAGCATGTCAACCTCCCCTTGAGATGAAAATAACTTGCAAATGCCATATGAACTTTTAGACATGTTCACATTTTTTATTGTGATGACCTTTCCTCATGCTGAATACTGCTAAAAGTTAATTATTTATCAGATTAACAGTTCTAAGACCATTCACTTCTACTAAATAGATGTCTACAACTAGAAGTAGAGAAGAACAAGTGGGAGCTAAAAGAGATGGCCATATATTCAATTACTGTAGCATTCAATAGTTGGCACTGGTTTCACCCCAGGGTAACCTCAGCTCTCAAAAGTTTTTGTCTCAACAGCAGAAATATAAAGAACTTTCAATAATTTTTTTAAAGTTTACTTCTCCAAAGCATCTGTCCCCAAAATGTTCACTTAAGCAACATCTGACTGATAGGATTGTGTCAAAGTGTACCTTTGACACTCCGAGATACTCAAACTTCGCTGTTCCAGAAACAATTCTTTGGGTTCCTGAACTTATCGTAAGACAGAAACTCAACTCAATCTAACTTAAATAAGAAAATTAAGGTTCTGCTCAAGTAAAAAAGAAAAGAAAAATCGGAAAACGGGTGAGCATCTTGACACCTGCATATAGGTGCTCCTATCTCTCCCCTCTGATCTCTCCATCACAGGCTTCATGAGACTGAAGAGTCAATCTTGTACTAACAACTCTAAAATCACTCAAGAGCCATAAATATGTTTTTCCAAATAGATAAAATCACCCTGATGTGAAATAATAACCTTCAAATGTTTCCAATGGTATTTCAGAGCCTCATGTTCAGACTGAAAGAGCCACATATGGCTTGTAAACTTCAGTTTGCTGACCACAGCTCGAGGAGAACATCCTTCTTCTTCTCCATCAGGTGTGACTGTGGACTTTCCTGCATCACCACCAGAGAGGTACCAGTCGTTCCAGCTAGATACAATCCCAGGGAAAAGCTTCAAGTAGCCTACCAAGGGCTATGTTTCCCACTCTGCAATGAGAAAGTTAGTATAATTGACCACTCAAAGGAGAAAAACATTTGGATATCACTACAAGAAGCCAATTTGAAGATAAAACTAAAGAGTTACAGCAATTAGAAACTTCTGTTTATAAAACCTAACACCTTGTCACTCAAAACATTCCCTTTAAACTTTTTTAAGTTGTTCTAATGTTTAATGTTTGCTACTTTCTTTTTGATAAAGATTTTTCTCAGTTTCAATTTGTTACTATTGTTACTTGTTGTGGTGGTGGTGGTTTGTTTGGTTTTTGTATGTTTTTCTATATATGAAATTGACGATAGGTAAATCTATAGAAACATTGGCAAAATGATGAGCTAATAACAATGAATGAAAGAAGAAACTGTTCTAAAATCGATTGAGGTAGTGATGATACATTTCTTCTTCATGAGATTCAACAATGAATTGTATGATTTGTGAACTATGTGCCAATAAAACTGTTAAAAATAAAATATTTTGGGCTGAGCCCCAGTGGCATAGTGGTTGAGTGCGGGACTGCAGCCCACGGGCTTGGCAGTTCAAATCCAGCAGCGGCTCTCCAGGAGTAAGGCTGAGTAGCCTCACGACCACCAGAGGGCAGTGATGCCAAAAAATAAACAAATAAAAATAAGATATTTTAAAAATGTGTTTATAGTAAACAGAGAATCCAGGCAATTTGTTATATACTGACAATGGTAAAAAGCAAACACCACAATTCTGGTGTATCTGATGAACTATAGAAGAATGAATTAAGGGAAATGAGAGATCATAGTATATTATGTAAAGAAGCAAAGTAAAGCCAATTAAAGATGTCTAAATCCATACTTGATCCTCCTTGAAAAATGGTTAATGTTACAAATTAGTCAATAACAAGTAAAGTTTCTGTGTTCCATTCCTCCAGTTGAACTACACAGCTTTTAAGACTCTGTCATGTTAATTTCCACCTCTCCTCTCTTAGTTTGCATACAACGATGGTTTTGTATGGGTTGTTTGATGCCATAAGCTATGGTGCTGATATTGGGAAGAAGAGCAGGGCCAGTCAGGTTGGGCGGGATTTGCCAGACCTTTCAGACTAAGTCAAATGAGGAATAAGAATATGAAGAACCGTTGATTTAAAAAAAGGCAGAAAAACCTTTTTGGGGGGGGTGGTGGGCAATCACTGCTCTCCGGTGGTGGGAGTAGGAGGCCCAGCCCCACTGCTGGAATTGAACCTCCGTCCCAGTGGGCCGCAGTCCCGCGCACAACCACTACGCCACCGGGGCTCAGCTCAGAAAAACCTTTATAGATAAAAACAGAACATTCTCTGATAAAGTGCCAGAGATTAACCCCTCCATTTGGAATACATTCAGAATACAGTTTCCTCCTTAAACATGAATTCACCTTAATGGTGTCCATCAATAAAGGAAAACTTTCAGGATCTTCACCTGCTTCTGTAGCAAAACACAAAAATGGAAAGAAACAATTAAAAACAGCCATTAATCATTGGATCTCTATGCAAGTACTCCCTCAGGACAAGAACGCTTTGTTCTAATAGCCTAGCATTTCTGTGATGCTCACCTTCCCAATAGGATTACTGAAGTCAAATGGATGCATAAGCATTAGGGTGAAAAAAAAAACTGATGGTGTCTGGCTATTAAAAGATATAGTGCCTGGGGTCTTAAAGGCTAGAAGTTAAACAAGCGACCATCTAGGAGGGAAGCAACAAAGACCACATGAAAAAGCACACCAGCCTGTGTAATCAGGATGTGTCAAGGGGATCAGGTATCAGGCATCAGAAAACCCCAAACAAATATATTGATGCAAATTATGGAAGTTGGAATGAAGACCCAAACACCATCTGTAGACAGTTGCACATTCCCTCACAGAAGGGTCACAAGGAAAGAGCAAGACAGTTAAGGTGCAGCACAGCACCAAGGGAACACACAACATTCCTCTAGTTCTTTAATGATTCCTCCCCCCCCCCCCCATCCTATCATGATCCCAGTTCTACCTTACAAATCCAGCTAGACCAGGGTATGTACACTGGTACATATAAGAACTCTCAACACAGGAAATTCAGAACAGACAAGTCCTTCAGGAACAGTACTGGGAGCCATGATACCATGAGGGTAGGGAAAAGAGGGGGGCGGGGAGGAATGGAGAACCAACAAACTATAATGATTGACATATAACCCACCACTACCACCACCCAGAGGAACAGTCAACAGAAGCATGGGCAAAGGGAAACAGTCGATGGTGTAAGATATGGAAATAATAGTAATTTAACAGGAGTCCACAGAGAGTGGGAGAAAGTGGAAAGAGGGTTAAAAAGAGGCGTTTATGCCAAGGGCAGGCATAAAATGTTTGGGAAATGATGATGGCAACATATGTAAAATGTCTGATACAATTGATGTCTGGATTGTTTTAAGAACTGTGAGAGCCTCCAATAAAATGATCCGTGAATTTAAAGCTCCATTAACATCCAGAGAATAGGATTGGTTGTTGTTAAGTGCCTTCAAGTCAGGGCCAACCCAGAGCAACCTTATACACAACAAAAGAAAACACTGCCCGGTCCTGGGCCATCCTGACAGTTCTTCCTGTGCCTGAGCCTGCTGTGTAAGTCATGATGTCCATCCATCCCGTTGAGTGCCTTCCCCTTTTTGGATGCCTCTTCACCTTGCCAAGCAAGGTGTCCTGCTCCAGGGACTACATTCTCTTGACAACCTGTCCAAAGTATGTAACACAAAATCTGGCCATCCTCTCCCTGAAGGAGCGAGCAAGGAGATTAGCACGACCAGTCAGGTTGAGCTTTATTGCTTCCACGACAGATAGATTTGTCCTTTCCACAGTCCATGGAACTTCCAATACTCTTCTCCAGCACCGTAACTCAAAGGTATCAATTCTTCCATGGGCTTCCTGATTCGAGTTCCAACTTTCACATGCGCATTTAAAATACCCTCTCTTGGGTCAGACTCACCTTAGGCCTCAAAGAAAACGCCTTGTTTTTCAGTACCTTGAAGAGGTTTTTCACAGCAGAATTACCCAATGCATGTGTTCCTTGATCTATTGACTGCTATTTCCATGAGCGTTGATTTTTGGATCCAAGTAAGACAAAATACTTGGCAACTTCAACCTTTTTTCTACAAAAATGAATTACTTCCAGTCAGTTGGCCAAGTAATTGTCTTCCAAATTTCCTGGTATAGATTAGTTACGGTTTCTAGTGCTTCATCGACTCATTGAAACACTTTCATTGGTATTTAATTCCTGGAGTCTTGTTTTTAGCTAATTTTTTAAATGCAGCCTGAACTTCTTCCCTCAGCACCCCTGGTTCTTGCTCGTATGTTACCTCCTGAAACAGTGGAATATTGACTCGTTCTCTCTGGTACCATGATGCTGTGTATGTTCCCCATCTCTTTTTGATGTTTCCTGAATCATTCAATATTTTCCCTTCCCATAGAATTTTTAAATATTGAAACTCAAGCTTAAATTCTCTTGGTTCCTTTCAGTTTGAGATATGCTGAGTATGTTCTTTCCTTTTGGTTTTCTAACCCTATGTTACATTTCAATGTAATATTTGACTGTATCTTCTCAAGTTGCCCTTTGAAATTTTCTGCTCAGCTTGTTGACTTCACCATTTCTTCCATATGTTTTTGCTACTCTTTGGAAAAGGGGTTGTTTCAGAGACTTTTGATGTCCTCCCTCAGCTCTTCAAGTCTTCTGTCTTTAGTGTTCAATGCTAAAGACATTCCTGTTCCTGAGTTGTTCTTGAAAGTCAGGTGGAATAGACTCAGAGGTGTATTTTGGCTCATATGGATTTTTTTTATTTTCTTCAGATTTAATCTGAACTTATATTTGACCAATTGGTAGTCTGTTCCACAGTCAGTCCTTGGCCTGGTTTTGGTTGCTGATTTTGAGGTTCTCCACTGTCTCTTCCCACAAATATGGTCAATTTGATTTCTGTGCATTCCATCTGGGAAGTTTGTGTATATAGTACCTGTTTGTGTTGCTGGAAAAAAAAAGGGCACTTGCTAAGAACAAATAAAATTAGTCTTGCAAAATTCTACTGTGCAATCTCCAGCTTCATTTTTATCAATAAGACCATATTTTCTAACTACTTTTGTATTCCAATCACTAATAATTATCAACGCAACTTGATTGTATTTTTGATCAATTTTGGACTGGGGAAATTTATAGAATTCTTCAATTTCTCCATCACTAGCTTAGCTCATATATTTGAATAATAGCTGTATTGATTGTATTTTCTTGACGGCAGATAGATATAATCCTATCACCGATAGCATTGTGTTTCAAGATGGATCTTGAAAACCCCCTAGTCTCCCTGCTTTATACTCCAATGAACCACTAATCCGGTTATTGTCTCTATAGTTTCACTCATTCTGAATTTCATATACCAAAACAAAAAGCTTGTCAGAAAAGCTAACAGCAAAAACAAAATAAAACTGAGGAAAAACTCCAATTGAAAAGAGAACAAAATATTAAAAACTAGAACAACTTTAAAATGGGCCAAAAGGGGGATCAAATTATGGGGTGTTTTAACTTAACTACATAAGCCATAATCCACTTTCTGAAGCACTCTGTATTTGCAGGAAGTTCATAGGCCACACCAGAAATGTCCCTTTTTAACAATGAATGCAAAACCATCCCTCTTGACTGTGTCAAGTAAGCCATATAACTTTTAAAAATTCAAAATGGCCAATGCTCATCCATTTCAGCTCACCAATGCCGAGGATATATTGATCTTTATGCTTTGCATTTCATTTTTGACAGCTTCCAAATGTCCTAGATTCGTGCTATTTGCATTCCAAATTATGGTGAGTCGTAGATTTTACAGCTGTGTGTTCACAACTTGAGTTGTGCCCCATCAGCAAATGAAAATCTCGAAGGCTCCACTCCAACATGCTTTATTCCATAGAGTCTACTCTGAGAAAGCAGTTCTTCCTCAGTCACATTTAGAGTCCCTTCCAACTCACATGACCCATCCTCTGGGACTATCTCCAACCTTGTTCTGCTTCCATTCTTTCGTCCTTCCGTATCTGAGAATATCTCCAAGCTTTGCAAAAGATTGACTGAAACTACTTGCTCTGAAGTGGGCATTTAACTGCTTGTGCAGCAGCCAGCACAGTGCAAGCGACAGACAAGGGGTGATGGGAGAAGATAGCTCAGCAAAATTGTCCCAAGATAGTATAGTGCTTGTTAGCCTTCAAAAATGAGCATTGTACTTGTTTTACTTTTATTTTTTGAAGTTTTCAGTGCAATTTCTCTGGCCTTTTTCTCATCAGTGCAGTGTTTCATTTTCCTTTTTAAGAATTCTTCCCAATAAGCCCCCATGATCATTAGGTGACCTCCTAAAAAATCAATCCAAATTACCTCTTCAGAATAAAAAACAAAATACAGTGGCTGTAGCCTTCTGATATGACACCTCTGCCTTGAGTTTAAGAAGCCCAGTGGATGCCCTCAGATCTTTTATTATCATTTTATTGAGGGCTCATATCACTCTCCTCACAATCCATACATACATGCATGCATTGTGTCGAGCACATTTTTAAATTTATTGCCACCATCATCATGTTCAAAACATTTTCTTTCTGCTTGAGCCCTTGATATCAGCTCCTCATTTTCCCTCCCTCCCTCCCTCCCTCATGAACCCTTGATAATTTATAAATTATTATTATTTTATCATGTCATACTGACCGAGGTCGTCCTTCACCCACTTTTCTGTTGTCCATCCCCATGGAAGAGGGTTGTATGTAGATCATTGTGATTGTTTCTCCCTTTCTTCCCTCCACCTTCCTCTTATCCCCCTGGAATGGCTACTCTCATTATTGGTCATGAGGGGGTTATCTATGCTGGACTCCCTATGTTTCCAGTTCCTTTCTGTTCCCATGTAATTGCTCTGGTCAGGTCGGATTTGTATGGTAGAATTGGGGTCATAATAGTAGAGGGGAGGAAGCATTAAAGAACTAAAGGAAAACTGCATATTTCATTGGTGCTGTACTGCACCTTGACTGGCTCATGTCTTCCCTGTGACCCTTCTGTAAGGGGATGTACCCCTCAGACCTTCTTTATAAGGTACCTTACTGAGACAAAATATCACTGAGAGAATGTGTGCTGACCTGTAGCCATCTATTGATGATGTTTAGTAATAAATCTAACATGTTTTATTTGGAATAAACTCACACAGCTATAAACTAGGACTCCTGGTATCAATACATTGTGACTTTCCCTCCTATCCTCAGAATCCCAGATCTCACATCCAAGCTCTCTTGGAGCTCATTAAATGCTAGCTAGTTTTGACACATTGTTAAATACTGATATACAGAGAATTTTTACCTTTTAATAGATTCTCAGCATATGGCACAAGAAATGAGAGCTTTCCCTTTACAGTGGAAATCACGATGATCTTTTAAAAGTCTACAGAGATATTTTCCCTTCTTTTCCCTTTTCTTACATGCTGATCAACAAATAAAGAAGAGTCAAGGGGGGTCAAAATAAGTCGTTCTTTTCTTCCCTTAGCTCTTAGAATAGCCTTGAAACCAAGCTATCCAAGAATAAACAAAAGCAAGCATGTGTGGATGCATGCCTTTTCATGTTGGGTGAGGTAACTACATGTGGGTACCAGTACATTGTGGTTGCATAGACACAGTGTCCATTATAGATCCAAGTAATATGAAACCCTTAAATGTGTTGCTATGTCCTCCATTTATCATAATACTACGTATTGACTCAGTTGTGGAATTTTTGTTTTCTTTATGTCAGAATGTAATAGAGATTGATGGCTCTAGTCTTTGATCCTCATCAATAAGTGCTTCACTTTCAGCAGTCAAGGTTGTGTCATATGCATATATTAGAGTATTAGTCTTCCTTCAGTCTTGATGCTGTTTTGTTCTACGTATATAAAAACTTCTAACATTACTCATTTTGCTCAGTAGAGAAATTGGATAAACATGGTGAAAAAATGGAACACTGACAGGCACATTTCCTGACTTAAACCATGCAGTGTCCCCTCATTCTGTTAAAGCAACTACCTCTTAGTCTATGAGCAGGTTCTGCATGAGCATCATGGAATGTTCTGGAATTTTCATTATTCTCAAGATTATTCACAGTTTATTGTAATCTGCAGTCAAATGCCTTTGCATAGTCAATAAAATACAAGTAAACACATTTCTGTTATTCTCTGACTTTAGCCAAAATCCAGCTGACATCGGCAGTGTGATCCTTTGTTCCACATTCACTTTGGAATCTGACTTAAGTTCCCTGCAGCTTCCTGTCAAATTATCTTCAACAAAATTTTTCTTTCACATGAGTTTGATAATAGTCTCATTCCAAATAAATTAGGCCAGAAAAAGGTGGAGGTTGGATTGCATTTGACTCTGACATGTAGTTTAATAGCAGGCAATACCCTTTGGACATTTTTGATGACAATCTCTTTTAATTAATGTTCTCTTTTACCCCACTGCGGGTTCTAATATCCATTGCAATGGCTTCACAGAATTCACAGACAAAATTCATGATTAAAAGATATGTTAAGGAGGTTAATAAGTTGTAATACCAGTGATAAATGCTTAAGGTTGAGTTGTTACTCTCACGTTACATGTTACAAAGTTCTTTCATTTGTGCTGATATGTACCCAAACTCACATCCCACTCTGCTGCTAACCTCAACTAGAAGACAATCAGCTCAAACTCTGTGTGTTTGCTCCAGAAGTAAATTCTCAGAGGCACCCCACTTTAGTAAGTTTCACCCTGAAAGCACTCCACTTCATTTCCATGGGTCAGCAAGCCCAACTTCCCACTATGTGCCCAGAAGTCGCCCCACTCTGCTAGCCAGTGTCCTGCACTCTGCTCCACGCTCTGGTTCCTGGCACTGCTGCTGCTTCTCTGATGATATAGCTGTCTTCAGGTTCCAGAAGGCTCACCGCACAGGGATTTTGAGTCTAAAGGACACATCCTGCTTCTGCCTCTGGCTGGACTTAAAATTGCCACTCCAGCTTATCAGAGGGCTTTCTTTATTGGCAGTACGACGGCATTGCAGGGACTTCTCTCCCAGTTACTCACAGACAAATCGTCTCAGCATTTCCTCACCAACCTCATTCACAAAAACATCATTTGGTGAGAGTTAGAGACTTTTACAAGAAGAGGCAAATTAAATAGTTCACAGCTCCTGCAATATTTTCTCACACAAACAAATACTTTAGGGTTAAAATATAATAATTAATTTCTATACACAGGGCTATCTGGATGGGGTGGGCGGGGTGAGCAATCTAGGGGTGGGGAACGATGAGATTGATGTTACCAGGTTGGATGTCAGGGGGGTGCTGTTCGCTGATCCAGGGGTGGGGGGAGTAACATGGGGTTCAGGATCGGTGGTGAGGTGGGTGTGGAAGGTACAATAGGGATTGATTAAAACTAATGTAATAGAGAGACAATATTGAAACCCAAATGGAGGTTTCAATGGAGGTTTCATGCTCCCAAATGGAGCATGATGATGGGATGGGAGGAGGTATAGGGAAATAGAGAAAAGAACTGGGGAGTAAAGGGCATTTATAGAGGTTAAATACAGGCATATACATAGTTACAAATATTTATATGATGAAGGGGAAATAGATCAATATGCATAAACTTATAGACTTAGAATTAGGACAGCAGATGAGCATTGGACCTCCATCAGGTACTTTCTCAGTGCAAGAATATTTTGTTCTATTAAATTGGCATTCCGTGATATGCAGCTCCCTGACACGATCACAGAAAATAATGTGTGCATAAGCAAATGTGGTGAAAAAGCTGATAGTGCCTGGCTATCAGAATATGGAGCGCCTGGGGTCTTAAAGGCTTGGAAGTAAACAAGCGACCATCCAGCTCAGAAGGAACAAAGCCCACGTGGAAAAGTACACCAGCTTATGGGACCAAGAGATACCAAATGGATCAATTATCAGGCTTCAAGAACTAATAATCATAACATGTTATGCTCACTTTCCTGATATGATCGCTGATGAAAAATATGTGCATAGGCAAATGTGGTGAAGAAAGCTGATGGTGCCTGGCTATCAAAAGATGTGCGTCTGTGCTTTTAAAGACTTGAAGGTGAATAAGTGGCCATCTAGCTAAGAAGCAAGCCCACATGGAAGAAGCACAATAGTCTGTATGACCAAGAGGTGTCAAAGGGATCCGGTATCATGCATCAAAGACTAAAAATATTTATCATTATAAATGAGGGGGAGTTCAGATTGGGGACCCAAAGCCCATCAATAAGTGAAGAGACATCCTTTTACAGAGGAGTTGTAGTGAGATGAGCCAGTCTAGGTGCAGTGTAGTAGCAATGAAATGTTCTCAAATGCTTCCTCCCACCGACTAACATTATCCCAATCATGCCAGACAGATTTGGCTAGACCAGGGGGTGCACAGTGGAGTCAAAAACATGGAAATTTAGGATAGATAATCCCTTGAGACTAGTGGGGAGTAGTGACTCTGGGAGGGTGGAGGGTTGGTGGAGTAGAAAGAGGGAACAAATTTCTTGGATCTACATGTGACCTCCTCTCTAGGGTGTGGACAATGGTGGGGGGGGGGCAGTGAGTGAAGTGACACATTAGACAGTGTAAGATATAAAGAGGTAATAACAATTTGTAAATTATTGGAAGTTCATGGGGAAGGAGAAGGGGAAAGGGGAAATATGGGGAGTTGGAATTAAAAAAAAATAAAGAACTAGAAGAAAGAGGGAAAGAGGAGCTTATGCTAGAGGGGTTTAAGTAGATAATATAGATGAATGTGGCAACATGTATAAAAATATGCTTAATACAAACAATGTATTAAATGTTGTAAGAGCCCCCAAAAAATCTATATTAAAAAAAGAAAAGAGAAAAAAAGAGTGACTTCTGGACTTGAGACTAGAACACTTTCTTGATATATAATTACTTTTTGCTATAAAGCTCTTTCTTATACATTAAAAAAAAAAGAGTAACCCCTGACTTACTTCTGTGGACCTCCAAGTGTATAGTCATTTGCCGCATGTAGCAAACAGCTATGTTTGGCATTTATTTGGGGGAGATAACTTGAGAGAAATCTTCCTGTTTCCCATATAGATATAAGAAAATTCCTTCTTCCTGGAAATAACAGCTTTTGTTCTTAAGAACTTAAAGTGATTAGATATTATTAAGGGCAATCTTCTTTACTTAAAGTTGACTGATTGTAAATGCTAACCACATCTACAAAATACCTTCACAGCAACTTAGTGTTTGACTAAACAACTGGATATCATAGCCTAGCCAAATTGACACATCATACCAAATCATACCATACATACAAATGGAATGTTACTTTCTCAGCATGTTCTTGTTCAGAAATTCAATTAATTATTTACATGTGATGTTCTTAAATCAGACTCTTCTTTGTTTTGGAGGGTTTGGGGGGTTTTGTTCCTTTTAGTTGGAATGAAAATAATCCCAAAATAGTTTAACTTAAAATCTATATTTGAGGGCTGAGCCCCGGTGGCATAGTGGTTGTGCGCGGGACTGTGGCCCACTGGGATGGAGGTTCGATTCCAGCTCCACGGAGCAAAGGCTGGGCCTCCTACTCCCTCCACCTGAGGGCAGTGATGCCCCCCCAAAAAAAAATCTATATTTGAATCTACTTGAGATTACAGATTTTACTTCTAGTGACAATTAGGGATAGTGGACTCTCCCTAACTGATTCAAATGTCTTTGTCTCCTATGACTATCCTAATAAAAATAACATAAACTATGTGTTAAATCTAGGATCTGCTTATCTTGTTACAAGAATAGATACTAATTTTCTCAAAGTTCTGGTAGGTAAAAGCCCAAATTCAGGGCTGTTACCGAGCTATAGTTTCTCTGTCAATGGGAAGATAAGGCCCTTCCTCCAGTTTTTCCATTTCTCATGTTCCAAGTGTCTCTTGCTCTTCCATGGCTCATACACTGATCCTCTTATAGTGTCTTTCCATATGAGTCCCTCTGATTCCCTGTCTGTCTTTTTCTAAAATGTCTTCCAGAAGGGGTTAACATTAGGACTTACCCTACTGAAGTATGACTTCATTAACATTTCTACAAAGAAAAATCTTATTTCCCCAAATAATCTCACATTCCTCTGCGCTGGGCTTAGTATTTCCACACATATTTTTGGAGAACTCCTCATCCAACCACCAAAATATTCCATGCCAGCATCTCCAAAAATCGCTGCCCATCTCAGCCCCGACATCCCATCTTCTTAATCACCTAGATCAAGTATGGGTGAAACTCTGAGTAGTGTACAGCCCGGAACATAATTCTCCTGTGGACCAGTAAAACAGAGGATGGGCTCTGTGTGGTGAGTCAAGTGTGGAGCTGCCAATCTCAAGGGCAGCCATTCAAGCCTCCTAGCCTCTCAGAGGGAGAAAGATGAGGCTCTCTTCTTCTCTCAGAAGCCTCCGAAACCCTTTGTCATATAGTGTCCCGCGAGTTGGAATCAACTGGAGGCAGTGGATTTGGTTGCTTTGGATCATTGCATAATACCAGTGTCTGGAAGTAACCTACTTTATCACAATAAGCCATCGATCTATTCATTTGTGCAACAAGTATTTTATTCGGCACATACTATGCGTCAAGCATTGTTCTGAGAGCTTGGGTTGCACCACGAAATCAAGCAGAAAATGGTCGTTACCCAAATGGAGGAAGAGAACAGACATGATTTTTAAAATGACATGACCACTCCTATTGTTGGAAGATGATTAATGCTATGACAGAACAAACAAAATGGTGTCATGAGATCTGAGTGCAATGTGAGAAGGCATCCAAGTAACAAGAAAATGGCTGAGTTAAGACTTAAAGGAGGTTAGAAACCGAGCCGTATGGAGATCTGGGACACAAAAACCTAGGCAGAGGAAACAGCTCCTGCGAAAACTCACTGCCGCCCAGCCACGTCTAACTCAGAGTAGCTCTAGAAGAGAGAACAGAACTGCCCCTATGGGTTTCTGAAACTAGAACCCTTTACGGAAGTGAAAAATGTGTGTCTTCTTCCTGAGGAGCCACTCGTGGTTTCAAACCGCCAACTTTGCATGCAACAGTCCAACGCACAACCCTCTAAGTCACCAGGACCCCTGTGGTGAGTGCGCATGCTCCAAGCGGCCAGTTGCTGGCTTGTTGGAAGAACGTGAGGGAAATTACCATAGCTTTAAAGGAATGAGGGAGCTGGAGAGGTATAGAAAATAATGCTAGAGAAATAACAGAGCTTGGAAGTAAATGCTGTAACACATACTTTTGCGAATTTGGACTACTATTTCCACACAGAATATTGTTTCACCGTCCATCTAACAATAATGATTCCTCATGATCCCACTGACAATCAGTTTCCTACTGAAGTTAATTTCATATTCCAAGTGACTGGTATAATTGTATGATTCCATTCAATTTAACATTCTCTATATCTAAATTCTAGTTTGTGGTTGATATTGAAAAGTGATTAGAAAAAGAAAGCAAGCATTCATTTATTCAGTCAATTTGAACTGCATTATTAGAAAGATGTCCTGTGCTCGTTCATGGGTAAAATAACATTGGTTTAAAATATTTATATTGTCAAAAGAAGGCACATTATTTGTACCTCTAAAACATATCTCCCAGAATTAGATGTTTAAGTATGACAATGTCATAGTTGTTTGGGGTTTTTCTTTTTTAAGAATGTCATCATATTGTACTACCAGGATGCCTTTGTTAAAAATACAAACCAGAATTTTCAGGATGAAAATAGAATTTGATAAATGCCATAACAGTTATACTTTCCTAAAGAACTATGTTTGTATGCTGTCACCTAAACCCATCTCTCTACTGCATGAAGGTGGGATTAGTTCTGCTTAAAATGGGCCTCGCTATGGAAAGGTGAAGGAGCTCCGTGGTGTCGTGGTTACATGTTGGTCTGCGATCTGCACGGTCACCAGTTGAAAGGCACCAGCAGCTCCTCAAGAGAAAGACTGGCCTTGCCACTCCCCCAAATAGTGAAGGAGCTTGGTTTGGAGTTTACTAGAAAACTAAGAAAAAATTATAGAAACAAGTAAGGGTGGTGATAGTATTGATATGCAAACAAAAACAACTCAGAGAGGAGGGACAATTTGCTGGCTGCTTATGGCATAAAGCCAGAGTTTGTATGAAGCAACACTGAAGCTGAAAAACTCTTAGGGTCCCTTTAGAGTCCGCGTGGCACAGTGAGTCATTCAATGGGACGATAACTGAAAAGTCAGTAGTTCGTATTGACCAGAAGCTCCGTGGGAGAAAGATGGCTGTTATTGCACAAAGCTATAAGGATGAGTCATCTTTGACACAGAGACAAATCCCTAGGCCTTGCAGGAACATTTTCAACCTCTCTGTCTGAAGTGGCAGGAACTGTCCACCCCAGATGCAGCAGAGACATTGATATGAAGAAGTGCCACACCGAGAGGGGAGGGTACCTTCTCCTCATCTGACCCAAGACTGAGGAACTGTGGGACAGAGCTGCAGGTGAGCCGCCTTCTTGGCCCATAGAGGCAAAAGCTAAAGCGCCATGTGGCTGGAAGACTTTGAGAGAATTGTCTGCCAGCCAAGGAGACCAAGAACGGCGTCTTTACTGTTTGCTGAACCTGTTGATCTCCCTCTTTAGTTGTGCTGTCTGTTGAGTTCTGTGTGGGCATTGCAAGGAACTGTTGAACCCAACACAGACATGGGGCTCGTGAGGATGCAGCATGGAGGCGTACCTGACTCGTGTTGTATGGTACAGGGAAGCCAGAGGAGGTCAAAAATATAAACCCTCCATCATCATTCCCCACAGTAGTGAAAGAAGTCCCCGTGTCACTGAGGGGATAAGCAAAAAACAAGAGTCCAATAATTGAAGAATTACTAATTGAAGTGTTTCAACAAGCTGGTGAAGTATGGGAAGTTCTCATTCTCCTATGCAAACAAATTTGGTCCAGCTACCCGGTGCCTTACAGGAAGAAATTCAAATCTGTGACTATTACAAAGGAAAAAAAAGTGACCCAACCGAATGTGAAAAGTATCAAAAAATCTCAATAATATCCCATACAAGTGGAATTTTGCTGAATATTCGTAAGCAACAATTATGGCAATACATCAGCATGGAGCTTGTGGGATCCAGCCCCACATCTTAAGGGGCTCTTAGGAGCAGTGTGTGAGATTATGGAAAACAAGATAGACACAGCAGAGAGGCACAGAAGGTCATCCTGATATTAGAATCAAGAGAGCTAATGTGTTTTTCAGTGGGTCTATGCAATCATGAGGCTTTCAAACCTCCAGCAGGAGCACATGTAAGAGAATGGACACCCAATAGACAGTCAGCAGCTTAGCCTTGTATATCCCCTGAGCTCTGCCAAGGGCAACAATTGGTGGTCATTCTTAGAAGGAGCTTTCAGAACAGGATCAGCTGCACTTTGGGTGGAACCGATAAAAGAAATCTGATTGCTCTTAAAGATAGATAACCTCAGGCTGAGCCCCAGTGGCGTAAGTGGTTGAGTGCGGGATTGGCCCATGGGCTTGGCGGTTCAAATCCAGCAGCTGCTCTCCAGAGCAAGGCTAGGTAGCTCCCACGACCACCAGAGGACAATAATGCCAAAAAAAATAGATAATCTCTAGGAGCATGGTGAACAGCCAGGTGCAAGTTTGAGACATCTTTGGTAGAACCTTTTTGAAGAGTTATTCTGAGGGTAGTTTTCAGTGTGGAAAAGGTATATTTGACACCATCTCTATCTAAGAACCATGGAGTTCTTTCTTTAACTAGAGTTGTTCTTCCAACCCGTGGTTATGAACGCAGAGTTTAGGCCACATATGCTTCCTTCCATGTCCTCAGTTTCCCTCAGGCGCTTCCAGAAATTTAAACCTGATTCAGAAGAGGACATAGAAGGACGTCTATCATTACTTACAATTGGGTCTTACCTGGAAGGAGAGACTGCCAGGAAGAAAAGATATTTGCTTGTGTTGTATTGACTCCTTAAACCCACTTGACTGTGTAGATCCTAATAAGCTATGGATAATGTTGAAAAGAATAGGAATTCCAAAGCATTCCATCATGCTCATCTGGCCCTGTACATAAAACAAGAGACAGTTATTCAAACGAAGAAAAATAATATTATATGACATAAAGTCAAGAAGATATAAATTACAGTTGTATCTTTTATCATACTTATTTGCCCTATATGTTGTTGTGTTGTTAGGTAGCCTCAAATTGGTGTCAACTCATAGCCAACCTATTTACAACAGAAGAAAACACTGCCAGGTCTTGCACCATCCTCATAACTGTCCCTAGGCCTGAGCCCATTGCTGAAGGGGGTCTTGAAGGTCTTCCACTTTTCCACCACCCCTCTATTTTACCAAGCAGGATGTCTTTTTTCTGGGACTGGTCTCTTCTGACAACATGTCCAAAGTATGTAAGACAAAATCACCATCCCTGACTCTGGAGAGCACTCTGGCCATACATCTTCCAAGATAGATTTGTTTGTTTTGGCAATAATCTTTGCCAGAACCATGATTCAAATGCATTGCTGCTTCCTTCTTCCTTATTCAATGTCCAACTTTTACATGTTATTCTCTACTTTCATCCAAGATCCATCTGACATCAGCAATGACATCCCTTGTTCTAGGTCCTCTTCTGAATCCATCCTGATCCAACAACAGATCCATGTCCATGTACTGCTACAACTTTGGTGGATGAACCTGAGCAAAATATTACTTGCATGTAATATCAATAATAGTGTTCTATAATTTAAACATTCTAGTAGGTCACCTTTCTTTGGGGTGGATATCAATAGGGATCACTTCCAGTCAGTTGGCCAAGTTGCTGTCTTCCAAATTATCTGGAATATTTTGAGATCATCAATTTTTCATAAGTAAGTTCAGTGGAAAGCTGAAGAAAATTTTTAAAAATCCACATGAGGTAAAATGGAACTGTGAGGATATCCCACTTGTATTTGGAACCCATCTCAAAAATAGATTTGCATCATTCAACATTATTGGCCAAGTGAATTGTGGTGTGGCCTCAAGAACAGTATACATAAAGAAAAAAAATGATCATTTAAACAGACAGGAAAGAAATAAAAGACCAAAATAGATTTCAAGAGGGATTCTGAATCTTGTTCTTGAAGGTCGAGTAACTAAAGTAATAAGAAGACAGAGCAAAGCGTTAATAAAATGTGCAAAGACCTGGAGTTCGAAAACCAAAAAAGAAGAAAGCATCTCAGCATATCTCAAGCTGAAATGACTGGTGAAGAATTGTAGTAAAGCTCTCCATTGCTGAGCTGGAAGTAGCCGTAAGGCAAGAACCTGTTAGTAATCTCTCGAAGCAAAAAGTGATTCTTAGATAACTGGCAAGAAAATGGGTAGGCAAGAAGCTTAATGCTGCCATCAATCTAAAATCGCATGGCAGCTGATTCTTACCTAGAGACTGCAGGGGAGCGCTTGACTTGTCGAACATCTTGACAAGGATGTACCAAAAGATGGAAGGAGTGCATAGTCATTACATCAAAAAGAATTGGTCAACATTCAGTCATTTAAAAATGTACATATGATCAAGAACCAAAGACACCTGAGGAAAAAGTCCTAGCTGAATACATTATCACAGAAAAAGAGGCCCAAGAAATTAATGGAACCCCCCTGGAATGTTTCAGCACACTGATGCAGCAGTGCGCACACTCATTCACTGATCCATGTCAAATGATTTGGTCACTACCTGAGCGATCAACTGCATGAGCTCTATATGTGTTCCCATGCTAAAGAAAGGTAACCCAACAGCATGTGCACATTATTGAACAACACCATTCAGTATTCCATGCAAGTAAAATTTTGCTAAAGATAATCAAAAAGTGTTTGCAGTAATATATGAACAGGGGTCTGCCTGAGAGGTAAACTGAATTCAGAAGAGGATATAAGAAAAAAAGATACTTTTACTGTTAGCAGATGGATCTTGTCAGGAAAGAAAGCCTACCAGAAAGTTTTTGAGTGTGTTTTATGGACTGTGCAAAGGCTTTCAACCATGTGGGTCATGAAAAGCTATAAAAAACAATGCAAAGCATGGGAACCACAACAGTTTTTTGTGCGCATATGAAACCTGTACTTAGACCAAGAGGCAGCTGGTCAAACAGAATAAGGAGATACTGCATGATTTAAAATCAAGAAACATGTGTCAGGATTGTATCCTTTCACCTTACTTATGAAATCTGTGTGCTGCGCAAACAATGTGAGAAGCTAGACTATGTAAAGAAGAACTCAGCGTCAGGAAGAGTGGACAGTTCATTAGCAAACTGTATGATGTAGATTAGACACAGTGACTTGCTGAAAGCACTTACTGAAGAAAATTTTTAAAATTAG